>WNYA01000012.1:2870906-3028971 GCA_019512145.1 Engystomops pustulosus | reverse complement strand
GGAGGGGACTACAACTCCCAGCATGCTCCAGGAGCACACACACAAAATTTGAAGGGAATATAACTCCCAGCATACTCCAAGGGCACACACACTATGTGGGGGGACTACAACTAACAGCATGCTCCAGGAGCACACTCATTGTACACATGGGGGAAATATCTGAGCCCCCAAAGTCTCCCTCCATGTGGGGTCCAGTATGTGCTATTAGTGAGGAGCGGCACAGTCCAGCGCATCACTCCTCCCTCAGTCCAGTGACCTCCCCCCAGTGTCTGGAGAATCCCATCGCAATCACACATGTCATGGACACAATTGCCTTCATATAGAGTTTGCTCTAGTTATTGTCATGTTTCCTCAGGTTCTTATAGTCCAGACCTCCAGAAGGTTTCTCTCTAAATGATGATCCTTTCCATCAATGATCCACTCAGGGATCCAGGGAGAAGGACAGAGGAGGGAATGGCGGCCAGGATCCTGGAGCTCCCCTGAGATGATCTCCTTGATAACCGGAGGAGGTGAGAGTCTCCAGGGATCCGGCTCTTATCTTCTAGGAATAAACAGCGGGAAATGACTGGAGAGGTGATTAGGATTCTCAAGAGGATCTATGTAGTGATCAGTGTCTCCCATACACAGGCTTACAACAGTGTAGTGAAGAAGTCGTCTGGTGAGTGTCGTGACACCCCCGTGTGTCAGGAGGGAGGGACCCAGGAGCCCCATCACCGAGCCTCCACCTCATCACTGAGACATGAGCAGAAGATCCTAGAACTTACCTCCGGATCACGAGCTGCTGAGCGAGAGGGGAGCGCTGCCGGGAATGCTGGGACATTGACAATAACACAAGGGAGGGGTATGGGTGATGGACGGTGGCATTGTGCGGTGTCAGGTTCCCTATAAGTGTCAGGACGTCCACTGTCTATTTCTGCCATGGAGGAAGTGGGAGATATAGAAGGACACAAGGACCAGTACAAGGACATAGGATGATGTTTTTTGTTTGTAGAGGACCACCACCCATGTCACAGTCACCAGGTAAGAGGGAGACCATTCCTGATTATAGGAGGGACAGGCAGGTGTGAGGTCAACCTCCTCAATCATCTCATCATCACATATAGACAAAATGTATCCAGTCACTGTGTCGATGTCATATAGATGGATCCAGGAAGAGGTAAATCCACCAGAGAGATGTCCCCGTCCTGGGAGATTCCAGGGCATATACACAGGAAAACCAGAGAGATGTCCAGTCCTGAAAATTCCGAGATATTAAAAGGAACCGAGGAGAACGTCCCCTTGGATCATCAGTAGATGGAGCTGAGATTCCAGAGATAAGTTCCAGGGCAGAGAGTAGAGATAATCTCTGGGAGACATCTCCTTGTTTCTCAGGTCCATAGTTGGATCTTTCCAGGAAAGTTCGTGGTGGAAGGAGCGAGCGGAGAGGACATCCATCATCAGTGACAGAGGGAGGGTAAGAGCACCTTTCAGATCTTGTGAGGTGATGCTCCCCTTAGACATTGCAGGGAGAGGTCACATCCAGGGGAGGAGATGGAGATGAATAGACACATGTTTTATTCGGTATGGTTTTCTCGTCAGATATCTATATCCACATGTTGTGTACTATAAGGCTCGGAGGAATGTTTTACTGGGATAACATGGAGAACATCCAACTTTATCAGAAAAATAGTTATTATAAGGTGATCTTTTGCTCACGGATAATTAAACGGCATGGCGTGGAGTCAGAATCATACAAATCTTCCCTCCACAAAAAATATGGCCACCTGGCCATAACCGTTTGCCAGGTCCCTCTCTGATATGTGTGGACATTCCACTTTAGACATACTCCGCATGCCCAACATTGATCATTTTCAGAGGGGCTCCTTTTCATTTCGGGCCTGCGCCACCTGAAGGATCAGCAGGCTATCATCCGAACTGTGTTGATGCACTTAAAAATGTAGTAACTACCTTTATCAGCAGAAAACACAGTGATGGCCAACTCCCTTGACCCTGAAATGGATGGCTCTAAGGGTCTGTAGCAAAAACCCCCCAAAAACCATGGGGTAGGTTTCTTGAAAAGGGAGAAGAGCATAATATAATAGTTTGCTGGACCAGAGTAAAGATTCTTAAACGATGACATAAAAGTGCGCAAATCCGGCGGGTTTTGCAGAACGTTCCCTTTCTAGGAAGCAATAAACTCTTGCTGTCTAGTCCTATACCAGATCTGAGATGGGATGTGTAAAACACTTCTTAATTTCCAGACACAGACAAAGTGGTTGACCCCCGTAGCAGACTGCTCCATCCTAGGACACGTATTCCCTGAGGCTGCTGTCCCCTACCGGTTGCCACACTGCGAGAACACGGAATCACTTTGTCGCTTGTTTCATCAATATTACTCCTTCTTGCAAGTAGAGCAGCGCACCATATCCTCGTTACCTACTGCAGACCGGCAGCAGAAACTGTTGTCCCAACTTTAGCTCAGAGGACAACCTCATGCCAGAAAAACTGATCTCCCTAAGTAAGCTTCCGGCAGGATGGGGGAAAGCCCTATCTGACGGTTCGAATAACGATGTTACAAGCTCTTCAAAGATCTCTTCACCTTTGATTTGGAGTCTTTCCTTTAATCTCCTCTTTGATGCCATGTCCTTGTGGCACACAAATCCCTGATTCCCAAACTGGGAAGGACCCGTCCTTTTGTGTTATATTCCAAATTCTCACTTATCAACATGGACATAAAGGTGTTTGCAAAAGTCGATCGCCAACAGACGCCTTTTCCTGATAGCAGTATGATAGATGGTTTGGGAGGCTTGTAGACAAACACAACTAAACCTCCTGAGAAGTCACATGCTCCGCTCCATTCCTGTCCACTCTCAGTTGACGCCGAAAAGGATGACGTTTTTCCTTAGTGCTTTCACTCAAACGCATGTAATGGAGACAGATCACCACTATTCTTTTACCTGTTATATACCCCTCTAAGTCTTGGTGATTTTACCCCCAGAAATTTACTATTTTTTTCCCAAAAAAATTTGGAAAATTATAATCTTTCATTCATTTATTTATTTTATTAATCTGCGAGTTACATTGTGCTGCTATCGTACTTGGGCCTGGAGTGGAATCTGCAGTAAATGACACATCGCTGCTCCTCACCTGCCCCCGCTGCGGTGACTACAGGAGGACGGTCTGTTGTCAGTGGGGGAGGAGAAACAGCAGAGAGGACCAGACACAGAATGCAGTAGTGGAGCCCAATACTCAGTCTGTAATTCTGGTGCGGGGCCTAGTAGTGATTTCTAGTCCAGTGTCTGTATATATGGCTGCCGGGCTCCCCACCTGTGTCACCCAACTGTCTGGCCTGTTAGGGGTCAGGGGAGATGGGAATCTATGTTACACAACACACTCTAATGTCCTGGAAGTAGGAGAATCCGGATTCTAAGGATTTGATTTTTTTTTTTTTTGCTAATGGGAATTTAATCAAATTATATGGTTCATAATATAATGGTTTATATTTGTTATATACATGATTTTCTCTCCATAGATGACTGTATGTTACTGACTTGTCTCTTTTCTGCTTGTAACTGGGGAAAAGGAAACTTCCGATACTGATTTCTTGTTTATATTTCCAGGAGATGAAGGTACAAGATGGTTCCATGGACGTCCCTCATCTCTGTGGTGGAAGTAGAAGATAATCAGTCACATCTTTCACAGAGGAGGGAATCATGGAGATAAGAGGAGGTCTATGTCCCAAATGTGAGAAGTCTTTTTAGTCCAGAATCAAAATTCTCATCATCTTCAAAGTCACGAGGGGAAAATTTTATCATGCTCAATATGTGCTAAAAATTTTACCCAGACACAGGTCTCGATCAACATCTGAAAATTCACTCAGGGAGAAGCCATATTTATGCCACTGAATGTGGGAAAATTTTACTCAGAAATCTGATTCGTAGACATCAAAGAAACTAACACAGGGGAGAAGCCTTTTCATGTCAGCAATGGGAGAAAATGCTTCAACGATAAAGCAAATCTTGTTAAACACCAGAGGAGATTCACACAGGGAGAAGCCATTCTCTATGTTTACATGTGGAAAAAGTTTTTAATCAGAAATCAAATCTGGTTATAATCAAAGGAACTCACAGAAGGGAGAAATACATTTTCGCCTGAGGTGTGGAAAAATGTTTTACCTTAAATCAGAATTACTACGACATCAAAGAATTCACACAGGGGGAGAAGCCATTTTCATGTACTGATTGTGGGAAAGGTTTCTACAAGAACTCGGTCTTTGTCACATGAAGAAGATCACACAGGGGAAAAAGCCGTTTCATGTCAGAATGTGGAAATGTTTTATCATAATCAAATCTTGTTCAACATGAAGAAAATTCACACAGGGAGAAACCTTTCCATGTAATGAATGGGAAAATGTTTTACTCATAAATCAAACTCATGGTACATCAGAGATTCACAAGGAGAGAAGCCATTTTCATGTGCGAATGTGGGAAAAGTTTCCGTGATTATCATTTGGTATAGACACGAGGAGAACTACACAGGGAGAAGCGCTCTTCCATGTGTACTGAATGTGGGAAAAGTTTATAAATATTAAATCACATCTTGTTGAACACCAAAGACTCACACAGGGGAGAAGCCATTTTCAGTACTGAATGTGGAAAAAATCGTTACTCACAAATCATATCTTCTAAAAAAAGGACATCAGATAACTCACCCTCGGAGAGAAAGCAATGTTATATTATTGCAACTTAATGGGGCACATTACTTACCCGTCCCGTTGACGCGCCAAACCGGAATGTCCGACGAGGATCTGAACTGTCGCGATTCACTAAGATCGTGCGTCCAATTTCCTGCAGGGTGTCTGCTTCCCCCGCCGAGGTCCGCCGGAGTTCACCTTCGTCTGCGGGTGCTGTCTACGACACAATTTGGTTTTTTAAATTCCGCGGGTTTGTCTGATCGACGGGTTGTCGATGTCCACGCCCCCCCCCCACCCCCCCCCCCCCCCCTTGATTGTGTCAATGCAATGCGGCGCCGGATGCGCACAATCCGATCTCAGTGCCCAAACATCCAGAGCAATTCAGGGCAAAGCGGTAAAAAGTCGGGAAACTCGACGTAAATACGGTGTTCAGACCCTTCGTTAAATGTACCCCAAGATCCCACCTGTTGAGGGTGACCTACAACACCACAATGGGGCACATTTATTAGGCAGCCGACGGAGTTCACCTAAGTGTGTTGTCTGACAGGAATGCATCTGATGCCGCAATTCACTAAGATGGTGCGCCTGATATCCTGAATGTGTCGATTCCCCATCAGGTTCCACCGGAGTTCACCTTCCTTCTTCCTGGTGCATATAAAGGGCTGATCTTGCGGGACACAATTTGAATGTAAATCAGTCCGAAATTCGGCCGTCCCCCCGATTCTGCCGCATGAAAGCCGAGCAGCGTGCCAAAATCTGATAGCGTGCGGAACCACAATATCCTGCTAAATACCTGTTGCAGCGACGCAAATCCGAAAACGGGAAGCTGGACAAAAATGTGATCCGCGGGCCTAGTAAAAAGCCCCCAATACATGCTCTGCTCTGCTCCTCACGTCGTGTCTTATCTAGCATCCCATGTAGTTGTGAGCCTCGGGGCAGGGTCCTCGTCCATGTGTTCCAGATCACTGTAGATTGTTATCATACTAACATTGTTTCCCATATTAAAGGAATATACTTTCCGTTTTTCTGATTATTAACTATTAAAACTGCCGGGTAGATCCCAACCATGTTTATAAGGAGCTCTGATCAGGTACTAGCCATTAACTTTTTTTGCGAATGAAGCCCAAAGTTTAAGGGGCGTCGGATGCTGATAAATGCCCCAGGCACTTCTATTCTTCTCCTGCTCCCGCTCTGCCTCTCTACCATTATTTCGGCAGTGTGCGCTAATTCCCATGCTGCTGCCAAGATGTTAGCAGAAGGTGCAGGGAGGTGCGGGATATGGCTCGGGGGGGCGGCTGTGCTTCACAGCATATGAATAAAGTAAGGTTTCTTGGAGTTCACCAAAGGAGCAGAACTTCTATTATTCATAGGGCCACGGTTATCTAAGGGCAAAGCCCGGCGCTGTCGTAAGGAAAAAAAGTGGCAAGATCTACTTGAGTCTAAAAAAACTCAACAAAAACCAACAGGGCAGAGAAACACCACAATGTGTCCCATTAGTTTAACCCCGCTCTGGGGGTCTACCCAGCAGCGGTACTAGTGCGGTAAACGGGAAGAATATCGACTGTAGGAGTTCTTCTAATCTATCACCTATCTGTTTACACGACAGACAAGTCGAGCAATCATAAGGTGACTGTTACATGTCCAGCAGGAGCACACACACTATATGGAGGGACTACAACTCCCAGCATGCTCAAGGAGCGCACACACTATATGGAGGGACTGCAACTCCCAGCATGCTCCAGGGGCACACACACTATATGGAGGGACTACAACTCCCAGCATGCTCCAGGAGCACACACACTATATGGAGGGACTACAACTCCCAGCATGCTCCAGGAGGGCACACACTATATGGAGGGACTACAACCCCCAGCATGCTCCAGCATCACACACTATATGGAGGGACTACAACTCCCAGCATTATCCAGGATGTGCAGGCCTTGTGTACACAGATGTACACTCACCGGCCACTTTATTAGGTACAGCTGTCCAACTGCTCGTTAACACTTAATTTCTAATCAGCCAATCACATGGCGGCAGCTCAGTGCATTTAGGCATGTAGACATGGTCAAGACAATCTCCTGCAGTTCTCCCGAGCATCAGTATGGGGAAGAAAGGTGATTTGTGGCCTTTGAACGTGGCATGGTTGTTGGTGCCAGAAGGGCTGGTCTGAGTATTTCAGAAACTGCTGATCTACTGGGATTTTCACGCACAACCATCTCTAGGGTTTACAGAGAATGGTCCGAAAAAGAAAAAACATCCAGTGAGCGGCAGTTCTGTGGGCGGAAATGCCTTGTTGATGCCAGAGGTCAGAGGAGAATGGGCAGACTGGTTCGAGCTGATAGAAAGGCAACAGTGACTCAAATCGCCACCCGTTACAACCAAGGTAGGCAGAAGAGCATCTCTGAACGCACAGTACGTCGAACTTTGAGGCAGATGGGCTACAGCAGCAGAAGACCACACCGGGTGCCACTCCTTTCAGCTAAGAACAGGAAACTGAGGCTACAATTTGCACAAGCTCATCGAAATTGGACAGTAGAAGATTGGAAAAACGTTGCCTGGTCTGATGAGTCTCGATTTCTGCTGCGACATTCGGATGGTAGGGTCAGAATTTGGCGTCAACAACATGAAAGCATGGATCCATCCTGCCTTGTATCAACGGTTCAGGCTGGTGGTGGTGGTGTCATGGTGTGGGGAATATTTTCTTGGCACTCTTTGGGCCCCTTGGTACAACGCCACAGCCTACCTGAGTATTGTTGCTGACCATGTCCATCCCTTTATGAGCACAATGTACCCTGTAACATCTGATGGCTACTTTCAGCAGGATAATGCGCCATGTCATAAAGCTGGAATCATCTCAGACTGGTTTCTTGAACATGACAATGAGGTCACTGTACTCAAATGGCCTCCACAGTCACCAGATCTCAATCCAATAGAGCATCTTTGGGATGTGGTGGAACGGGAGATTCGCATCATGGATGTGCAGCCGACAAATCTGCGGCAACTGTGTGATGCCATCATGTCACTATGGAGCAAAATCTCTGAGGAGCTTTCAGCACCTTGTTGAATCTATGCCACGAAGAATTGAGGCAGTTCTGAAGGCAAAAGGGGGTCCAACCCGTTACTAGCATGGTGTACCTAATAAAGTGGCCGGTGAGTGTAGGTGTGTAATGATGTATATTGAATTGCATAGAGCGACAAATGCTGACTTAACACATTTCAAACTACTGGTTATGTGCATAAACATATGCAACCGAATGACTCTAGAATATCACAATTAACACAATCAGATTTTAAATTGCCCATATTGCTGACAACAGCCGGAGGTCCAGATGGTGTATACAAAATAATCACAGCGGCGAAAAACACAATTGCGCATAAGTATATTAGTGCAATAAGCACCAAATGCTGAACATACATAAGATACAGAATGTGGGGTACATATGTAAAAAAAAGTAGTTGGTTCTGCACAAAGAGAGGAAATAATTTATCATCATGACCAACAAAAGCTAGCACCGATGCCACTGTTGGAATTTAAAAACCAGCTGTACTTTGGTGCTGCCTTTATTGTTTTGATTTCGTTCCCCATGATGTCTCAGGGAGCAGCAATCTGTTGCCATGATATGTCATGACTCGGGTCACACAAAGATCTATTGCACATTGTAATAGATGATGTGGAAATTTTCACAGTATGGCAGTACTGATTAGGATCAATGAGATAACCCGGGGTTAAAGGACTCTAGGGGGCAATTAAAAATAAAACAAAATAAAAAAGTTTAAAAAAAATGAATAAAACCTGAACATTCAAATCATAAACATGTTAGGTATCTGCACCCATGTGCCTCTGCTGCCCGGCTGCAGTGTGTCTCACCTCTCCTCTGCATGCACTGGTTTTCTAAGATTTAAAGAGCCAGTGCGCTGATGATTGGCGCTTGCTGGCCGCCTTCCTTGTTAAGTTTCCGGCCCCTTCTTGTGTACCCTGTCGGATCTTTGCTCTATGCCTGAGAGAAAGTTTTCCTGTGATTTATCTTGCGTTATTGTGATTCCTGTTGTGACCTTCCGCTTTGCTAAACATGCTGAACAAACTACTAGGTCAGTGTCATGTACCAAAAACCAATCACTAATAAAGATAAAACATAGAAATATTTATTGGTATACTCTAAAAACACCTAAAAGGCACTCCCAAAATGTGCCATCCTATCTCTGTAAAAATAAGACAGAGTAATCCTCCTCACTAATGCCTAAATGTCTGGCAAACACATGGACAAAGTGCAGATAGTACAGGTCAATAATACAACAATGGAAGATAAACATACTAGCTGAATGGAAATGTGAATATTATAGATAAATATCACCCAAGTCCATGTGTCCATGTGAAAACGTCCCCACGCGTATCGCCGCGCTCCTGCGGCTTCCTCAGGGGTAGCTGGATACCAAATGATCCTTTCTCATATATATGATTCATGTGATCTCGGCGGCTGACGTCACTTCCGGTTTGCTGTCGGCGGCTGACGTCACTTCCGGTTTGCTGTCGGCGGCTGACGTCACTTCTGGTCTGCTATGAGACTGGGCCTGTGCGCATGCGCGCGCACGGCATCCCCACTCCTCCACCTCCATGTGGAGACACCGCGCGCGTCACGGGCCACGCCCAGCCAGCACACACCCGCAAAGTTCCACCCCCTTACGGGGGCCGGCCCGCGCCTCCAGGTAAGTGCGACAGTGTGGTAATGATGCAATCTTGCGGTATTAGTCTCTGGATCCGGTCGATTAGATGTATTATGATGGACATAGTTCTTGGGTAAGTATTTCTGGTTTTCATAATTCTCCCGGGCCCTTCAGGGGGTTCCAAAGAAGGAGGAAAAGTTAAAGTGGAGATCCAGCATCACGGGTAATGTCTGTAATAAGATGATATAATAACAAAAATATAAATACAAAAATATACGTCGGTATCAGATGTAAATGGGATGAAGTGAAAAATAAATAAGCTAAACCTGACTAATATGTCAACATGGTGTGCACCATGATGGTGAATGTTTGTGAAGTGACAGTGTCATGTGAAATTGTGTCCTATGTCCAATGTGCTATAACTAAGGTGACATAGTGAATGATATGTGTCAGTGTTACTGCTAGTGAAGTATGAAGTGCGGATAAGTGATAGTATGGGAAAAATGTGGATGTAGGGTGGCCATAAGTGCCACATGATATATGATGCAGGTGTGCTGAAAAATAGGTAATGGCAAAAGTGGAGTGAGTGAAAGTGACTGCACGCTATGTGATGTGCGTATGCCATGTGTGAAGAAAGAGAAATAAAAAAGGGAGATGTATTGCCCCTGTGAAAAAGTGTCGATACTTACCTATACTTACCTTTATCCTAAAAACGCAAAACACACGTGAAGTGTCAAGTCCCCCCCCCCCCACACACACACACGCACTCACATGTTGCAATTGCCACATGCGTACGTGCCTTTGAGTCGGTGGCCTCCTGTGGATCCCCCGCCGGGTCTTGTAAAATGGCTATAGCTCAGTTGGTCTTTTAGATACCTAGCTCTTCTAGCCGTGAGAGCTGGTTTTTCTGTAATATGTTCCGTCAGTCTAGGTTCACTCATCAAGATGTGCCAATTTTTCTTCAGAATGGTCTGTATGTCGCTCCACTGGTTATTAAACGTGGCAATTAGTCTTACCTTGTTATCAGAGATCCTTTTTCTGGGTTGTAGAATTTCGTCTCTTTTGCTGTTTTTCTTCCTCATATATGCTCGGGAGATCACTTTTTTGGGGTAACCTCTGGCCCGTAGTCGTGTTGTAAGTTCCAGTGCATTTGCTTTGAAATCCCGATCGTCACTACAGTTTCGTCTCAGTCTGAGGAATTGACCGACAGGTATTCCATTTTTTAGATGTTGCGGGTGAAAGCTGGTGTAGTGCAGCAGGTTGTTGGTGGCGGTCTTTTTGCGGAATAGCGTTGTCTCAATTTTGTTGTTGCGTTTCAGTAACTTCAGGTCCAGGAACTCCACTTGTTCTCTAGACATCTGTGGAGTAAATTTGAGATTAAGATCGTTATTATTAAGTTCCTGTATAAATAGTAGACATTGTTCCTCAGTCCCCTTCCATAGGACAACCACATCATCTATATATCTGTACCATTTGATGATGTGGTCTCGGAAAGACTGCGATGGGTGCAGGTGCGTCTCCTCCCACCAACCCAAAAATAGGTTGGCATAGGAAGGAGCGCACCTAGCACCCATCGCAGTTCCGGACACCTGTCGATAAAATTTTCTATCGAAGACAAAATAGTTGTGACTAAGCACAAAATGGAGTAAGTCCAATATGAAGGAATCATGTCTTCTGTCACTGTCTGTTCTTTTATTAAAAAAATATGCCACCGCATTTGTTCTAGCATCATGTCCAATGCAGGTATAAAGGGATTCTACATCCATAGTGAGTAAAATCGTACCTTGTGTGATGTCTATTTCTTCCAACAATTCCATAAGATGCATGGAGTCCCTCACGTATGACTCTAATTGAAACACCAGCGGTTGGAGAAAGAAATCTAAGTAGGAGCATGCTTGTTCACATAGACTTCCAATTCCTGCAACGATAGGTCTCCCAGGCGGGGAGACCATCGACTTATGAATTTTAGGGACTAAGTAAAAAGTCGCTACCATCGGTTTGTCCGTTTTAAGGTACCGTACCTCTTGTTTGGTAATTATCCCATAGCTGAAGGCTATCAACCGGTCAAATTTATTCTTGAATATCAACGTGGGATCTGATGGGAGGTCAACATAGTTTTGTCTGTTGGAAAGTTGTCTATTGGCTTCTTCTACGTATGCTGGGGTAGACCACAGAACTATGTTGCCCCCCTTGTCTGCTTCTCGTATGACCACCGTGTCCAGCATTTTCAAGTTTTTCAGGGCTTTGCTATTTACTTCAATCCTGTACCGCCTGTCCCAACGTTCAGCCTGCCCTCGACTACGCTTCAGCTTTACGATTCTGTACTTTGCCTTGGCCACCACCGCGAGCAAAGTCTCGTCCTGGAGCTACTTGGTGGTATCCCACTGCAGCAAGACCAACCTGCTATGCAGCGAGCTCTGGTGAAAACTGGCTGCCACTTAGCTCACTCGCGGTGGTACATTGTCCACTATCCCTGATCCTGACAGTAAGATCCCTCCATGGTTCCGCTACCTGAGCTGGCTGATCATCTCCCTGGCTACTCGGATTGATATCCGGTTCTCAGAGTGCTTGGAGGAACAGTGTCTCGAACAGGCACAGATTAGGACCCATGGACTGCCCCACTTGGCATCAGTCATTCAAAGCCGTCCTCTTTGTCTGCTCCAGAGGACGCCATGCAGGTGGATAAAGCACGTCTGTCTCCTCAAGAATGCTCCAGATGTCACCAGGAGAATCTTTGCCTTTTATTGTGCCAGCCCGGAAAAATTCCTCGGGACTTGTCCACTCCGTCCACAGCGTCTGCGAACCTAGGGTTCTTGGGAGAAGCGTCCCTAGGTAAGAACAAAGCTTCTTCATGCCTGAATATCCCAATTCTACTCCGCTCTGGAACAAGTGGCCAGTTTCAAGCTTCAGCCTTCGATTGCGGCTCTGCAGGAAACTTAATGGATGCTGCTTTGGTCTCCCAGCATCACCTTCCTGTGGTTGGTCTAGAGAAGCCGCTGGTCATTTCATCCGTCAGTGGGCAGATCCTCTGCGATCTGGTACCGCAACAAGGCCCTGTACCTGCAAATTGGGGCATTTCACAAAGAGAGACTGTTGTTCTATGTGCTACCCCGTTCCCTGTCTTCTGGGTCTCCCGTGGTTGCAACATCAAGCTCATGTGCTTGATACTGGTGTACCATTGAGGTTCTTCGCTGGGGACCAGAATTCCAGTCCCGACCAGAATTCATCCCATATCCACCATGGCTTCTGCGGTGTCCACCAAGCCTCTGGTGGATCTCCCTGCTCCATACATGGACTTTGCAGATGTCTTCTCGGAGAAGCAAGCAGAGGCGCTGCCACCACATTGGCCCTATGACTGCCCCATAGACCAGTGTATCCAATGCCTGTTCTTGAAACCGCGGCTATGTCGTCTTATGTGAAGGAGAAGCTACAGAAGGGGTTCATATGCAAGTCCTCCTCTCTACCACTACCCACTACCTCTGATTACGGAATTCTTCAACCGTCTACGTAGTGCCAAGGTTTTCACCAAATTAGACCTAAGGGGGCATATAATCTCATCCGCATCCATGAAGGCGATAAATGGAAGACCGCCTTCAATACTCTTGATGGGCACCTGAATACACTGGGTGTATTTGGTCTTTCTCTTTGGATTCTGTAATGTACCTGCCGTATTTCAACAGTTTGTTAATGACATTTTGAGAAACTTGCTTTATACCTGTGTATTGGTCTACAGGATGATATCCTGATGATCTCTACAGACCTTGAATCCCATGAGGTCCAAGTATGATAAGTCACCTATATGCCAAGCTTGAGAAGTGTCAGTTCCACCAAAAGAGTCTTCCATTCCTCAGGTACTTTCGTGCTCCCTTTCTCACCCGGCCTGATACTGAGAAGAGTGGCATTATCTTATGGAAGGAGCTAGTCATCCAGTCAGTATTTACACAGATCACAAAAATCTTCTTTATCTCCAGACTGCTCAGTGTCTCAATCCACAACAGGCTTGTTAGTTCCTCTTCTACTGCTTTAACTTCCTGATACATTTCTGTCCAGTGGAGAAAAATGTCAAGGTCGACGACTCTGACTCTCTCTCTCTCGTGCCTCAGATGTCATTGGGGAAGAACCAGCTCCTCGACATATTATTCCGCCTGAACGCCTGGTTTGTTGCCACTCCTGTGGATCTACAGCAGCTTCCTTCTGGCAAGACCTATGTCCGACCAGCTCTTAGGATACTAACTGGGGGACATTGCTCTTGTGTGGCTGGGGACCCTGGGGTGCAGAGGTCTGTCGCTCTAATATGTAGTTTCTACTTGTGGCCAGATCTGCTCTAGGATGTATGAGATTTTGTGAGTTCCTGCACTTTCTGTGTGAGTAACAAGTCGTCACGTGTCAAGCCAGCAGGTCTGCTTCTGCCATTGCCGATACCCAGTTGCTTATGGACTCACATAACCATGGACTTTGTTACGAATCTTCCACCATCTTCCGGTAATGCCGTCATTTGGGTGGTCACAGAACGGTTTTCTAACTTCATTTCTCTGGCTGGTTTACCATCATCTCCTCGTCTTGCCAGCCTGTTCTTCCTCCACATCTTCCGGCTTCATGGACTTCCTCTTCACATTGTCTCGGACCAAGGGGTCCAGTTTTTTTCCAGTTCTGGTGTTCCCTGAGCAGCCAACTTCAAGTAAAGTTGGATTTCTCCTCTGCGTCCCATCCTCTGCGTCTAATAGACAAGTGGAGAGAGTTAATCAGACTCTGGGCTGCTATCTTTGCCATTTTGTCTCCGCCCGACAGGATGACTGGCCCATCCTGTTGCCAAGGGCAGAATTTTTCTACAATTCCTTGGACTCTGAATATGCTGGCTCCAATCCCTTCTTCATTGTTTATGGACAACACCCACCCCACCTCTTCCTCTTTCTGTGCCTTCTGATGTTCCTGCCGTAGAAGTGTTGGTTCAGGATCTGAAGTCCAACTGGGAGCAATGTTTTCCTACTTCAGGCGTCTGCTTGAATCAAGAGTCAGGCCAACAGAAAACGCAGGCTGTCCTCCAGATACGTCCGTCTGAATATTCCCAGCTACAAACTAGGTCCTCATTTCCTGGGTCCATGTCAGGATTCGGGATCAGTGGATCCTCTGGACCACCGCGGGGGGTGGTACTAGGCGAAACCTGGGACCGGAATCTATATGGCCCCTGGTCTTCACCAGAGCCCGCCGCAAAGCGGGATGGTCTTGCTGCGGCAGGGTACCACAAGGTCGTTCCACAGGTGCGACTAGCCCACCACGGCAGCCAAGGTAGAGGTACCTTTGCAGGAGTCTCGTAGCCAGGTTCAGGCATAGGGTCAGGGCAGGCGGCAATGATGCAAGGTCAAGTCCAATCCGGGGTCAGCTAAGGGAAGTCAAGGCAGAAGGAAAACGGCAACACAGGAACCGACTGGAACACACAGGAGCACGGGAACAGGAGCGCAGGAGCACACGTGAGCATGGGGACCGGAAAGCATGAACACACGGGAACAGGAATGCAGGAATGGACGGGAACAGGAACAACCAGGAACGCAGGAATACTCAGGAATATCGCAGGGGAGCTTTCTCTATGGCATAGACTCAAAGATCCGTCAGGGAACACAGGAAGGGGCTGGGAATTTATCAGGAACAGCAGGTGGCCAGCACCAATTATCGGTGCGCTGGCCCTTTAAATTTAACAGAGCCGGCATGCGCGGAGCTGCCGCTGGAACCTGGCTAGTTGAGAAGCACAGCGGGGCACACAGAGGAATACGGGTGCGCCTGTGACAGTAACCCCGCCTCCTTCGGCCTTCCCCTCTTCTTGGCGTGAAAGAACCTTTAACGAACACTACAATCCAGAATGTTGTCTTCTGGCTCCCAAGACCTCTCTTCTGGCCCAAACCCCTTCCAGTCAAAAAGAAAGAACCATTACCCTCTGACTGACCTCATACCCAGGACCTCTTTTACCTCATAGACATCAGAGGAGTCCGCCTCAGGAGCTAGAGATGGTACTTGCCGGGAGAAGCGGTTCAGGATGACAGGCTTCAGAAGTGAGACATGGAAGGAGTTCAGATGCGCATGGTGGGAGGAAGGGGCAGGTTATAGGCCACAGTGTTGATGCGTTTCATCACCTCAAATGCACCCATATAGCGAGGACCAAGCTTGTAGCTAGGAGTCTTCAGCCAGGCGTATCTTGAAGACAACCACACTTTATCATCCATAGTGAAGACTGGAGGAGGCCTGCGTCTCTTGTCAGCCTGGATTTTGGTGCGGGTGGACGTCCGAAGTAGGGAGAGACGTGTCTGCTTCCAGATGGACTCAAGATCTCTGACGAATTCCTCCATAGCAGGAACGTCGGTCGTAATAGGCAGAGGGAGAGGTGGACGAGGATGCGGTCCATAGAAAATGAAGACAGGAGCGGAGCCAGAAGATTCGGAATCCAAGGAATTATAGGAGAATTCTGCCCGCGGCAACAGAGTGGACCAGTCGTCTTATCGGGCAGAAACAAAATGACGATGGTAATATCCCAGAGTCTAGTCAACCCTCTCATCTTGTCCATTGGACTGAGGGTGGTACACTGGAGAAATCCAAATTAACTTGAAGTTGACTGCAGAGAGCATGCCAGAAGCGGGAAACAAACTGGACCCCCCAATCAGAGACAATGTGCTCAGGAAGTCCTTGTAACCAGAAGATGTTGGTGAAAAACAAGCTGTCAAGACCGGGCAAAATGGGACATCTTGGAGAAGCGGTCTGTTACCACCCAGATGACGTTATTCCCAGAGGAAGAAGGAAGATCCGTGATGAAGTCCATGGCCATGTGAGACCACGGGCAATTGGGTATCGGTAACATCAACAGTAGACCGGCTGGTTTGAGGCGAGATGGCTTATTACGAGCATAGGAAGTGCAGGAACCCACAAAATCCAGAACATCTTTGACCAAGTCAGGCCACCAGTAGAAATGGGAGATGAGGGCCACCGAGCGCTGCACCCCAGGATGCCCAGGCAGACGCAAACAATGCCCCCAAGTCAATATCTTCTTTCGAAGTGTGGGTCGGACAAAAGTCTTGCTGACGAAGATCCACTGGAGCAGTAACAACCAGTTATTCAGGAGAAATAATGTGCCGTGAAGTTGGTTCCTCTTCTATCAGAGGCAAGGAAAGGGCATCAGCCTTGACATTCTTCTAAACAGGACGAAGTGGATCGGGAGGTGGAAGCATGAAAAGAAGAGTGACCAACAGGCTTGTCTGGGGTTGAGATGTTGAGCTGCCTGGAGATATAGGAGATTCTTATGATCTGTATATATTCAGACCGGATGGTGTGCTCCCCCCTAGAAGATAACGCCACTCTTCCAGGGCAAGTTTGATGGCCAGAAGTTCTCTATCTCCTATGGTGTAATTCCTCTCTGCGGAGGAAAAAGTCTTGGAGAAAAAGACGCAAGTGAGAGTTCGGCCTTTAGGCCCTTTCTGGGTGAGCACCGCCCCTGCTCCTACTGAGGAGGCGTCAATTTCCAGATGAAATTTCCAGGGCTTCTCTGTATCAGGCCGAGTGAGAACAGGGACTGAGGCAAAAGCAGATTTTAACCTTGAGAAGACTTCTTCTGCCGGCAAAGACTAAAGACGGTGATTGGCACCCTTCTTGGTGAGCGCCACAGTGGGAGATAAGAGTGGCGAAATGGTGGATAAACTGCCGGTAATGATTCGCAAAGCCCAAGAACCTCTGTATTGCATGTAGACCTTCCGGATGTGGCCATTGAAGAACCGCAGACAGCTTGGCAGGATCCCTATGGAGGCCTCTGTCAGAAATAATATAGCTGAGGAAAGGAAGGCTTTGCTGGTGAAATTGGCATTTCTTGAGCTTGGCATAGAGGTGATTGGCCCTGAGGCGACTAAGAACTTGCCGTACGTGGGACTGGTGAGACGCTAGGTCCGGGGAGAACACCAGAATGTTGTCAAGATAGACCATGACACAGGTATATATCAGATCCTTGAAGATGTCATTGACGAATTCTTGAAATACAGCTGGTGCATTGCACAGTCCGAACGGCATTACCAAATACTCAAAATGTCCATCGCAAGTATTAAAGGCAGTCTTCCACTCGTCATCCGGATTAGGTTGTAGGCCCTACGAAGGTCCAGTTTGGAGAAGACCTTGGAGCCACACAGGCGGTCAAAGGGCTCTGTGATCAACGGCAACGGATAGCGGTTCTTAACCATGACCTTATTAACCCCTTCCCGCTGCATTCCATTTTTGCATTTTTTTCCATTCCTCACCTTCAAAAATCTATAACTTTTTTATTTTCCTTTGTAAAGAGCTATTTTATGGCTTTTCTTCTGTGTAACAAATTGCACTTTATAGTGACGGTATTTAATATTCCATGCCGTGCACTGGGAAGCAGGAAATATATTCCAAATGCAGTGAAATTGGTGAAAAAACACACTAGTGCCGTTTTCTTGTGGGCTTGGATTCACTGTATACCCCAAATGACATGTATACTTTATTCTTTGGGTTGGTACAATTACGGGGATACCAAATTTGTATAGGTTTTATAGATGATCCAAGAGGAAAAGGATTGTGACTCCGTTCTCTCCGGACAGTTGGATGCAAAAAAACGGACTTTCTTCCGGCGCAACCCAATTGAAGTTTAAAGCATTTATGATGCCATTTTTATTAAAATAAAGTGGATGTCAAAACAATAAAATAAGATAATAGAGAGAACGGAGTCACAATCCTTTTCCTCTTGGATCATCTATATTCTTCAATAACTGGAGATTCCACTGCCGGTGGGCAGCACCCTTTGTACTTTGATACAGCGTTGTGCCTGCATGCACAACTTACCAAGGTGAGCGCATTACCGTATTTCCTAAGGATAGCACCAGGAAGCGCCTGTTTTTTTCTCTTTATTCTAAAGTATTGTATAGGTTTTGTAATGTTTTCATACATTTACAAAAATTAAAACCTCCTGTACAGAAAAAGAAAATGATTTTACCATCTTCTGGCGCTAATAACTTTTTCACACTTTGGTGTAGGAGCTGTGGGTGGTGTAATTTTTTGCAACTTTTGATGACGTTTTCAATGATACCATTTTTTAGGACTGTACGACCTTTTGATCACTTTTTATTTTGCCGCTATTTTCCATTACGGGGTTAAACGCAGTGAAAAAACGTTATTATATTTTCCTCTTGCGCGTTACTGGAGGGAAAGTCGCCTTCTGTCCACCTGCATAAGTTTCTCTGCAGACGGCGTGGCTGGAGGCTATAGCGGCCTTTGGAAGGCAGGTGTTAAGTGAGGCAAATGTCAAACCCGGGCTTGCAGATGCTCGAGATGTAACTCCTCAGCACGCTCCTTAAACCGAATATCAATCTGAGTGGCCAGCGAGATGAGTTTACTCAGAGTAGACGGCAGGTCTCGTGCAGCCAGTGCGTCTTCAACTCCCCATCATACTTAGTAGGCATGGAGAGTCTCAGCCTGGGTTCAGCTGCAGGCAGACAAACTGGGGTAGCAGGAGAGGCCACAGGGATCTGACGCTGTAGCTGATTGGCAATCAACTGCTGCAGCATAATGGTGACTTGCCCAAGTTGTTCACCTTGCGTAGCAATCTGCTGGTAAGATCAGCCAGTTTAGATAGCGGAACCTTGGTGGGGTCCATGGCCGGATCTTACTGTCAGGCTTCTGGGGTAGTGAGCCCCCTGGACCACCGCGGACAATGACACAAGCCGATACCTGGGACTGGAATCTAAGTGGCACCTGGGTTTCACCAGAGCCCACTGGAAAGCGGGATGGGATTGCTGCGATGTGGTACCATCAGGTCATTCCACAGTTGCGACTTTGTCCGTGGTGGCAGCCAAGGCAAGGCAACTTTTCTAAGTTTGTGGTTGGGGACAGGCAGGAGGTCAAGACAGGTGGCAAAGGGTCAGGGTCAGAGATGGAGCAGAAGTTTAGGGCTGGCAGCGGAGGAGCGTAATAGGGAACAGGTCTGGGATCACAATGGGAGATCAATACACGGAAATAGAGCAAGGGTACAAGCTTTCTCTTAGGCATATAGCACAAAGATCTGGCGGGGAAAGCCAGCTTTTATCTAATTCTGGGAAGCGATGAACCAAGGATGGTGTGAGAGATATATTCCTTTACAGGCGCCATTTTGGACCAAGCGGACACCATTTTCGTTTTAGCCGGGGGTCATGCTGACCACTCTACATCACTGTTAATAAAGATTGTGAGTTTTGAATTTTTTTAGAAAAAGGTGTGTCTTAGTGTCTGTTCTCATCCCGGTACCGGTCTAAAAATGGTTAATTCACCTTACAAATGATAAGGACTGTTTTGAGCCCTAGATAAAAATCTCTTACAGATGGTGAGCTGGCTTTCATGTTATATTGTCTGCGACTATGATTGTTCTGTCTCTGCTAGCAGCCATCTGCTCTATACTCACCATCTTAGCCTGGATATTGGTGAAATTAAACTCTAGATGTGACTGTCACAATGTGCTATGACATATATAACTATGGGCATCACTAAGTCGCTGCCTGTAACTGTGCTCCAGCATTTTCCCCAATTTTCACCTGTTCCTCCCCTTGTCTACCGAATCCTTGAGGCTTCCTTCCTAGGTCTCGGCTCCATTTACTGAAGGCTTCCTGATTGGGATATGGTAGTAAACCCCAACGATCCAGCAAGAATAAACCATCCAACAGCAACAAGTCCGGTTAACATCCAGAACCCAAGGTTTCGCACCCATTCGGTGAATCCAGTACCAGTCCCTCACTAACGGCGCCCTAGTGGTACAGGGCTACCGGCAAACAACACTCAGATGGGGATACAGCAATTGAGGACCAGGACTGGCACCAAACTTGCGCTGGAGTCCCACAGATTACCGGGCTACTTCTTTCCTCCACCAGGTCTACACTGCTGCCTGCAACGAAGTTTATACAAGCGCTGCCTAACATCCTCCCTCCATTAGGTTGTGCACATTCATGCCCTGTGGGAGCGGCAATATGGGAGCAGTGCGGACACCATCCAATACCAACTGTGGCCAAGCACCACAACATCGTGGTCTGATGCCTCCTGTTTCCACTGGCCTGTGCCCAGCAGAAGCGACACCAAGCGGAGGCGCTCACACCATCAATGTCCCAAACTTCAGCCGTGGCATCGTGCCAGAACATTGCCCGCCTCGCCAAAAACTAACAGCAAACCATGTTTCTCAGCAACATTGCGAGCTGCGCCGGCGCTGGGCATGTGACCTATGAGTGTGTGGCTCGTGGCCAATGTACTGGTTATTGTATTGTATGAGTAACTGTAATAGTGTAAATGTGATCAGTGTTCATAACTAACATAAAAATAACATGGACACTATTCTACGATAGAATTTATCTCTGGAGACCTATAAACTACTATGATAGTGTATGGTATCAGACCTGGCGTGTTACACGGATTAGATCTGTTATCATTTATAATGTTTTTTATGGCCAAACCAGGAAAGGAGTAAAAGTAGGAGAAGGAGCAGCACCTTCCAATTACTTGTCTCACCCATTACTATCCGCACCTACCGGCTCCAAAAACTGTACCTGAAAAACTGAACGTGTAGAAGCTCCCTCAGATTTATAATGATCAGTGCAGAGATGCCCCTCCCATCATAACCAGCGCCCCGCCTACACTCATCACATGATCTATTACATCATCACAGGTCCTTCATCCACGGCTTCTTCCTGTCCTGCCAGAGACCCCTTCGCTGACATCACACTCTAGGGTCACATGACTTGTGAGCAGGAGGCCCCGCCCCTCAGTGACATCACACTCCCGGGGTCACATGACTAGTGGATAGTGAGAAGGAGACGTGTGTGACATAGAGAGTGTCCTGCACTGAGGAGAGAAGAGGTAAGTGACCAGAGGAGGGACTACAACTCCCAGCATGCTCCAGGAGCACACACACTATATGGAGGGACTACAACTCCCAGCATGCTCCAGGAGCACACACACCATATGGAGGGATTACAACTCCCAGCATGCTCCAGGAGCACACACACTATATGGAGGGACTACACCTCCCAGCATGCTCCAGGAGCACACACACTATATGGAGGGACTACAACTCCCAGCATGCTCCAGGAGCACACACACTATATGGAGGGACTACAACTCCCAGCATGCTCCAGGAGTACACACACTATATGTATGGACTACAACTCCCAGCATGCTCCAGGAGCGCATACACTTTATGGAGAGACTACAACTCTCAGCATGCTCCAGGAGCACGCACTCTATATGGAGGGACTACAACTCCCAGCATGCTCCAGGAGCGCACCCACTATATGGAGGGGCTACAACTCCCAGCATGCTCCAGGAGCGCACCCACTATATGGAAGGACTACAACTCCCAGCATGCTCCAGGAGCGCACACACTATATGGAAGGACTACAACTCCCAGCATGCTCCAGGAGCGCACCCACTATATGGAAGGACTACAACTCCCAGCATGCTCCTGGAGCTCTATTATAAATGACGTAAATATTATAATCCTTGTCTGGGATCTATGGCTGGAGGGTTTATGGAATATTAAACGCGTTATACTTTCCTCTCTCCCTGTCGCTGTCCTTGCCCTCGATTTAGTCTAAACGCATAAACTGTTCATTCTTTTCTATTTAACCCTTTATCTCCGCACCTATTTTTCAGTTTTTCTTGTCAATGACTTCTACTTATTACAACTTCTATTATTTCCTGGTAACCATAGCTGCACAGGGTTTTCTTCGCACATTTTTGTCTATCCCATATAGTTATTCCACATAATATCCATCACCTGTTCTATTCCTCTCCAGGAAGGGAAGGAAGATGATGGGGGAAGGTTTAAGACAGAATCCCCAAAGTGCGGCTGATTTTTTTATCTAGGACTTCAAACAGTCCTTACTTCATCTTGTACAATGGCTTTCGAATTAACCCTTTCATGGTTGTCCCGGTACCAGGGACTTTAACATAAAATGAGTGTATGTAAAGATCTTCTCCCGTTTAATGTCTCAGATGCATAATATCACAGACAGAAGAGTCAGCATTGGAGGGCGTGGCAAGGAGATAAGGGGCTTGGATGCTATAGGCTTAGTATAAATGTACTACAGCCGCCCTCTAATACATTCTACAAGAAGTTCATTAATTGCTCTCGGTTCTCAGGGACCTTGTACACAGATATTGTTTATACTCATTCCCTGAGAAGCAGATAAACTGACACCAAAAATCTAAATATAGAACTAAAGATGAAGGACAGACTGGCTTCTCATTACATGTCACAGGGAATTAGCTGACAGACGAGCAAAAACGTTATATAAAATGAAGTTTGAACTGAACAGTGCTTGACCCCCAGCGTGACCCTTGGCTAATACTTAAGATGGCGGACAGTCCCTTATTGTGGGATTTCTTAAGTCAAGATGGCGTCCGAAGCCAGTGCGATCTCCTTAACAGCGGCCCTACTATAAAACAACAACATTTTGATGGAACAGATAATGTCCTGTAAGGTATAGATGTCCCTAATGTCTGTGTCACTGACTGACAGCCTCCCCCCACCCCGTGTCTATATACAGCCTCTCCCACCCCCGGTGTCTATATACAGACTCGCCACACCCAGTGTCTATATGCAGCTTCCTTACTTCCAGTGTCTATATACAGCCTCTGCCCCCCCAGTGTCTATATACAGCCTCTGCCCCCCCAGTGTCTATATACAGCCTCGCCCCACCCTGAGTGTCTATATACAGCCTCGCCCCACCCTGAGTGTCTATATACAGCCTCGCCCCACCCTGAGTGTCTATATACAGCCTTCCCCCCATATCCAGTATCTATATACAAAACAGCCTCGCCCCACCCATTCTCGCCTCACCCTATATATACGCTCGCCCCACCCTGAGTGTCTAAATACGCCTCGCCCCACCCTGCGTGTCTATGCTACAGCCTCGCCCCAGCCCCTGAGTGTCTATATAGCCTGACCAACAGCCCGCCCCACCCTAGTGTCTATATACAAGCCTCGCCCCACCCTGAGTGTATAATACAGCAAACAAAACAATCTCGCCCCACCCTGAGTGTCTATATAAGCCTCGCCCCACCCCTGATTTGTCTATATACAGCCTCGCCCCACCTGAGCTAATATGCCTCGCCTTAGTGTGTATATACAGCCTCTGCCCCACCCTGAGTGTCTATAATACCTTCTCCTCCCCCCCATATCCAGTATCTATATCAATCTCTCCCCCATATCCAGTGTCTATATACAGCCTCCCCGGTATCCAGGTGTCATATACAACAGCCTCCCCAGCCCCAATGTGTCTATATAAACAGCCTTCCCCAGACCTGGTATATTCGTATACAGCCTCCCTCCAGCCAGTGATATATGTTGCAGCTCCCCCCCACCCAGTGTATATACACAGTTCCCTACCTACAGTGTTTACCATATAACCTTCCCACACTATCCGCTGGTTCTATATACAGCCTCCTCCCACCCCGTGTCTATATACAAGCCTTCCGAGTTCCCAACTCCAGTGTCAATATACAGCCTCCCTCGACCCCAGTGCTATATACAGCCGCTCCCACCCGCCAGTGCTATATAATAGACTTCAGTTGTCCAAAGGGGAAAATTAAAATTTCTTGAACTGTTTCAAACATATGTATGGCAACATCAATCATACTTAAAATAGTAAGCACCATTCACAAACATCCACACTACTACTTTAGCTGTTAAAAAGGGTCTTCTGTACCTATTTACAGCCTTCCCTCAAACCCCAATGTCTATATATAGCCTTCCCCCAAACCCAGTGTCTATATACATATAGCCTTCCCCCAAACCCAGTGTCTATATACATATAGCCTTCCCCCAAACCCAGTGTCTATATACATATAGCCTTCCCCTAACCCCAGTGTCTATATATAACCTTCCTCCCCAACCCCAGTGTCTCTATATGTAGCCTTCCCCCAACCCTAGTGTCTATGTATAAACTCCCCCAACCCCAGTATCTATATATTGGCCCCCCCAACCCCAGTATCTATATAAAGCTTCCCCCCAACCGCATTTATCATATATAGCCTCCCCCCCCAACCTCAGTGTCTATATAAAGCCTTCCCCCAACTCCAGTGTCTATATAGAGCATTACTCCCAGCCCCAGTGTGTACATACAGCCTTACTCCCAGCCCCAGTGTCTATATACGGCCTTACTCCCAGCCCCAGTGTCTATATACGGCCTTACTCCCAGCCCCAGTGTCTATATGCAGCCTTACGCCCAGCCCCAGTGTCTATATGCAGCCTTACGCCCAGCCCCAGTGTCTATATGCAGCCTTACTCCCATCCCCAGTGTCTATATGCAGCCTTACTCCCATCCCCAGTGTCTATATGCTGCCTTACTCCCATCCCCACTTTCTATATGCAGCCTTACTCCCATCCCCAGTGTCTATATGCAGCCATACTCCCATCCCCAGTGTCTATATGCAGCCTTACTCCCCCAATGTCTATATACAGCTTCCCCTCAACCTCTGTGTCTATATACAGCCTTCTCTGAAACCCCAGTGTGTATAACATTATGTTCATTACTTTTTTATGCTCACTATTTGCAATTATTAAGGGGTGACAGTCCAGTGTCATAACTGCTGACGGGTAGGTTTGTCGAAATTTGAGTTTGGTCAAATATCTAGGAGAGTCATTGTACAGCATTATTGACTGATTCATGACTTTTTTCTGAGACAACTTTGCTGTTTTGAAGGGGGGTCAGGTGGAGGCTCTTCATTTTCAGCAAAAGTTGAGGGTGGTGAAGATAATCCAGCAGATGTTGAAGCATGGTCTGCCATGTAATTGAAAATATCTCAACTTTGTGTGGCCTACTGGGGCCTACAAGTACATGCTGCACAACCCTTTACCTGCTTGCATCAGAGAAGTAATATAAGGTATACACAGAAAAAGTCTTATCCCCACATCACAGCTGCATTACCCTGCACCTAATTGGGTAACCATGCTTAATAAAAATCGAATTTAAGATGTGTGTGGAGAGGGGTGACTGGCTGATCTGAGGCTCCCTATTATATAATTTAAGGAAAACAACCACTTTAATTAAGAAAAAACAAACTACAGATACTCGCCCCTGCTCCTTTTCATTCCTATCCCGGCGATGGTCTTCTTTAATGTTGTCACGCCGGGACCAGAGCAAAAACAAAGAGACATGTACCCCTATAAGTAACAATATGCAGTGCCCTTTAATAGGACAATATGTTCCAGATTTCCACATGAAACAGCAACCTCTTCCTCTTACCGATGTGCCCTGAAAAGGGCTATTGCTCATTTTTAAAAAGTCCCTGCCTCTCTGACCCTTCCAAGAGCAATAACCACTCCCTAGCTCTGTTTCCTGTCTGTGATGAGGCTTGGACATGTGACCCTGCCTCTTTTACAGAGCTGTGGTTGATAAGGGGGTGCAGGCTAGTTGGTTAGCTGCTCAGCAATCAGTCAACTTGCCATGTTTTCCACAAACCCTGAAACCCGAACAGCAGCCTGTCCTTCAGCTCCAGGATCTTGGGTGCCAAACCACCTTTTTCGGTACTACCAAGCTTTGTAGTCCACTCCTCACAGTTTATAACTTGTTCCTTCAATCCTCAGGGACATCCCCTCCAATGTAAGCTCGGAGCCGTACTTGAGAATCCCCATCTGTCACATCACACATGTCATGGACACAATTGCTTCATATAGAGGTTGCTCTTCTTAGTTTTGTCATGTTTCTAAGGTTCTATTAGATACAGGACTCCAGAGGTTTTCTCCTAAAGTGATCCTTTCCATCAATGATCCACCAGGATCCGGGAGAAGGACAGAGAGCAGATGGCGGCCAGGATCCTGGAGCTCACCTGGAGATGATCTCCTTGATAACCCGGAGAGTGGTGAGAGTCTCCCAGGACACGGCTTGTATCTCTAGGAATAACAGCGGGAAATGACTGGAGAGGTGAAAGATTCTTAGGATCTAGTAGTGATCAGTTGTCTCGTCTCCATACACAGGATTACACAGTAGTGAAGAAGTCGTCTGGTGAGTGGTGACCCCCTGTGTCAGAGGATGACCCAGAGCCCATCACCGAGCCTCCACCTCATTCACTGATACATGAGCAGAAGATCCTAGAACTTACCTCCCAGACACTGGGCTAGGAGCGGAGAGGTGATGCTGCCGGGAATGCTGGGAGATTGTACAATAACACAAGGAGTGTCTGGGTGGATGACTGTGTCATGTGGGGTGTAGGTTTCCTATAAGGTGTCAGGACGTCACTGTCTATTTCTCCATGAGAGTGGGAGTATGTAGGAGAACACGAAGGCTCTGATAAGGAAGATTCCTTCATGCAACATATCGAGTCCACACCTACTATCCTAGATTATCCGCTATCATATGATCTCATCCACTTTACTTCCTCTACAATCCTATAATGTGAAAGGTCCCACCAGGGATCCGGGAGAAGGACAAGACAGATGCCAGGATCCTGGGCTCACCTGGAGTGATCTCCTGATAACCGGAGAGGTGAGAGTCTCCCAGACACGGCTTTCTCTAGATAACAGCGGGAAATGAGGAGAGGTGGGATTAGGATCTATGTAGTGATCAGGTCTCCCATACACAGGATAACAGTAGTGAAGGTCGTCTGTGAGTTGTGACCCCCGTGTGTCGGAGAGGGACCAGAGCCCATCACCGAGCCTCCACCTCATTCACTGATACATGAGCAGAAAATCCTAGAACTTACCTCCAGGATCACTGAGCGCTGAGCGGGGAGGGTGAGCGCTGCCGGGAATGCTGGGACATTGTACAATACACAAGGGAGGTGTCTGGGTGATGACTGTGTCATTGTGGGTGTCAGGTTCCTATAAGTGTCAGGACGTCACTGTCTCTATTTTCCATGAGGAGTGGGAGTATATAGAAGGACACAAGGACCAGTACAAGGACATCATGATGGAGGACCACCAGCCCCTCACATCACCAGGTAAGAGGAGACCTTCCTGATTATGGACAGGCAGGTGTACAACTGCACACAACTGTATTTTGTCTATCACCATAAACAACTGGTCTCTCAGTGGTTTTGATGACAACAGTTGTTTTTCCCTGAGTGTGCTGCAGATTGTGGCTCACGTCAACAGTTAAATGTGGTAAACTCTAAGTGTCACGGTACGGATCGCGGGTTGCACCCGTGCCTGCTGCGCGGTCCCGCTCCCCCAGTCCATGCTCACCCACTGGCTCCGGACTCCATGACGATCCCATCCTGGTCCCACGCCGGCTTCCTCTGTGGCCGCGTACTTGATGCTAGGGTGCGAGCGCCCGACTCTTCAGGAATTAAGGGGCCAGGTCATCCTTATTGGCTCTGCATCCTGGCTCTGCTATATAGCCGGCGACTCCAGCATCCCCTGCCGGGTTCGGTCATTTGCTGAAGAGAAGCCACCTGAGCGTTTCCAGACGCCTCCGAGTTCCTGTGCGTCTCCAGAGCCTCTGTGTGTTCATGTTCCTGTGGTATTCCAATCCTGTGGCGATCCTGTGATACTGTGGGGTCCGTTATCCTGTTGCAGCCGGTATCCTAGTTGTCTTTAGAGGTCCTGCAGCCGTCCTTCCGAGGTCCTGCCAGCCGTCCTCCGAGGTCCTGCCAGACGTCCTTCCGAGGTCCTGCCTTCCGTGGTCCTGCCTTCCCGTGGTCTGCCTGCCCTGTGTCCCTACCTTGGCTGCCACTGCGGGACTAGTCGCACCCGAGGAGGCCTCGTGGCTCCCGCCGCGTAAGCGAAGACCATCCGCTTTGCGCGGGCTCTCGAAGACAGGAGTCCACTTAGACTCTGCTCCCGAGTTGTGGCTAAGCATCTTTTCCCCGCGGTGGTCCAGGAGTCACAAGACATTAGTCCCAAGGGATATTCCCATAGACTGGGACAGTAGATCCAGCCATGGACTCCGCCAAGGTCTGTATCCTACAAAAGCTGGACAGTCCAAGGATCCGTACCTGCTACGGGTGACCTCCCCCAGCATTATACGCCCACAGCAGTTCCAAGAGATGGTGCCCAAAAAGAACTCTTGGACAAACTCTTAGATGATTGCCTTCCAGCAGCAGGCTCCTGTGACTCCTCCCGTTGCTTCAGTCAGCCCGCTATGTTTTCCGCAGTATTTTTTGCCTAACAAATTTGCTGGCAATCCCAAATTTTGCTGAAGATTTGTTTCCCAGTCTTTGCAGCACCTTGAACTGATGTCTCCCAGTTCCCCACCGAACGCTCTAAGTGGCGTAGGGTGTATTGTTTGCTCTACTCGGGAGAGGCCTGGCCTGAGCTATCCTCTATTTGGAGACTGGTTGACCCGGACATGGTCTCCATACCAAGTTCCTGGCAAAAATCAGGTCAGGTTTGAACCATCTCAAGTTCGGCTACCTCGCCTGTCTGCTTGTCCGGTGTCCCCAGTGTCTCCCACAGCTTCCAGAGCTGCTCCAGCGGCCTCAGCTCTGCAGCTTCCCAAGCTGCTCCAGTGGCGCCTCAGCCTCGCAGCTTCCCAGAGTTTCTCCAAGCGGCGCCTCAGCCTCCGCAGATTCCAAGAGCTGTCCAGCGGCGCCTTAGTGCTTGGCTGCCACTGCGGGACTGTCGCACCTGTGGAGGGGACTGGTGGCTCCCCGCCGCAGCAAGACGATCCCGCTTGCGGTGGCCTCTGGCGTAGACCAGGAGTCCACTTAGACTACGCTCAGGTTGCAGCTAGCATCTTTATTCCCCGCGGTGGTCCAGAGGAGTCCACTGACTTTAGTCCCAGGGACTATTCCCATAGAATTGACACTAAGTAGTCACTTTAGGTGCACATTTGCTTCTGTGTTGTGCCGACACTGAGCAGCCGCAACTTTAAAACTGGCGCAGACACTTTTAAATACATGTACAAGCGTTTGCGTGTTCCTTTAAGTGCAGTGTCAACAGAAAACTGGTGCACATGATTTAATAATTTGGACCAGTTGGTTTCCTTATTTCACATCCCATAGAGTGCTATGGGTGGGCGAGAGACACAAACATCTATAGCTCTTTCCTGAGGTACGGAGGAAAATTAACCCCTGTGGGGGGCAGATGAGTTGTACGGTTGAGTTCTGAGTATTTTTCTATTTATTTTACATTAACAGAATGTAAACTTTGTATTGAAATATTCACATTAAAATTTATTTTTTTCCAGGAGATAAAAGAACAAGAGGTCCATGGACGTCCCCCCTCATCTCCTTGTGGGGAAGTAGAAGATAATCAGTCACATCTTTCCACAGAGGAGGGAAATCATGGAGATAAGAGGACGTTTTTATGTCTGAATGTGAGAAGTGTTTTAGTCAAGAATCAAATCTTCTCATTCACCTTCAAAGTCATCAAGAGGGAAAGATTTATTCTTGTTCAAAATGTGAGAAAAATTATACCAAGAATCAAGTCTTGATCAACATATGAAAATTACACAGGAGGAGAGCCATATTCATGTCCAGAATGTGGAAAATATTTTACTCATAAATCATATCTTGTAACACCAGAGAATTCACCAACAGGGGAGAGAACCATTTTTCATGTTCAGAATGTGGAAATGTTTCGGTAATAATTCAATCTTGTTAAACACAAGGGAACTCACAAAGGGCCAAAGCCATTTTCATGTCCTAAATGTGGAAAATGTTTCCTGAAAAATCAGATCTTCTCATACATAAGAGAACTCACACAGGGAGAGCCATTTTCATGTCCAGAATGTGGTAAATGGTTTAAACAGAAATCATTTTTCTTCAACACCAGAGAAATCACACAGGAGAAGCCATTTTCTGTTAGAATGTTGGAATACTTTTTAAAGAAAGTCATATCTTGTATCCATCACAGGACACACCACACAGGGAGAAGCCATTTTCGTGTCTTGAATGTGGAATGTTTTAACCAGAATCGTATCTTGTTATCCATCACAGAACACACAGGGGAGAAGCCATTTTCATGTATTGAATGTGGGAAATGTTTTAATCAGAAATCATCTTTCTCAACACCAAAGAACTCACAAAAGTAAGAGAGCCATTTTCAGTCAGAATGTGGAAAATGTTCAGCGATAATTCAAGTCTTGTTAACACAAGAGAACTCACACAAGGAGAGAAGCCATTTTCATGTCCTGAAGTGGGAAATGTTTTCCTCAGAAATCATTTCTTGTTCAACACCAGAGAACTCACACAGGGAAGAGGCCATTTCCAGTGTCCTGAATGTGGCAAATGTTTTATCCAGAAATCATATCTTGTTCAACACCGGAGAACTCCACAGGGAGAAGAAGCCATTTCCATGTTCTGGAAATGTTGGAAAAGTTTCAGAGACAATTCAAGTTATACTAGACACTGGAGAAATCACAACAGGAGGAAGCCATTTTCATGTCCTGAATGTGGTAAATGTTTTACTCAGAGTGTAGAACTTCTAGCACATAAGAGAATTCACACAGGTGAGAGACCATTTTCATGTAAGAATGTGGGAATGCTTCCGCAATTTTTAAAGTCTGCTAGACACCGGGAAACTCACACAGGGAGAAACCCATTTTCATGTCCTGAATGTGGGAAATGTTTTCTCAGAAATCATACCTTGGGATCACACAGAATGCACACAGGGGAGAAGCACCATTTTCATGTTGAATGTGGAAAATGTTTTACCGATAATTCAAGTCTTGTTAAACACACCAGAGAACCCACACAGGGAGAAGCCATTTCCATGTCCTGACTGTGGAAATGTTTTACTCAGAATTTTCTCTTGTTGACATCAACGATTCACAGAGGAGAGAAGCCATTCTCATGTCCTGAATGTGGAAAATGTTTTACCCATAAAGCAAATCTTGTTAAAAATCTGAGAACTCACACAGGGGAGAAGCGTGTTAAAATTTCTTACACTATGAATTACCTAGATCTGCGTTAATAGATTTCTTCTTTAGGGTGACCTCTGTTGACCATGTATAAAAACATGAATTACCCAGCTCACCTTGTGTGGTTTCAAGCTGATTTCTGATGTTAATAATCTAGTAGAAAAGTGATTTTGACTAGCATTTTTTATCAAGTTCCATTTTTTTTTATTTAGTCCAAATTAGAAGCATCAAAGCTACAGAGCAAAAAAAAATGCAGGTTTCACGCTGACGCACTTCGGACACTTAATCATAGTGGTTCCCAACAGGTGTTGGGATATAAAGGGAAGTAGGGAGAACAGACTACCCCTGCTACATTAGCAATATCCAAAAGCGTTCCCGGTTGAGAAGGCAGGGCCTAAGATCTCCTTCTCTGGGTGCTTTTTATTAACATGGTTCTAGAAAAATAACCGGTAAGGTCTCCTGAGTGCCACATACGGAAATTCTCGCTGTCAGTATGGAACCGTTTATATGTTCTATAATCTATCATTACACGTCAGCTAGGACAGCCCTATAGAAGAGATTACATATAGTACACAGCGCTGTATAACACTTTGCAATTAATAAAACTTTATTAATATTGGAATTAATATATTTTGGTTGCAGTCAAATTAAAGGGGATGTCCGAGAGGAATGAAAAAAAAAACTAAAGGTGGCGGGAGAGGCTGCAAAAAAAATAAAGATCTACTAGCTTCCGGCGCCCCCGGTGTTTCGCCCGCTGCTGTCGCTCGGCAAGGAACAAACATGGCCGACGTAGCATCAGGCATGGACTCAGCTTCCGCCGGCCGTGGCCAGCCACGCCTACCGGTCCATATACACAGCATTGGTATGGGGGCGAAAGGTTGTCAGGTTCGGCCGGAAGCTGGGTCTCAGTGTTCCATGCCATGTTGTTACATGGTGCCGGACCAGAGCTACTGCCAGCGGGGGACAAGGGGGCGTCGAGAAGGTAAGTAGATCTTTATTTTTTTTAAGCAGCCCCTCCCGGCCAGTTTTAGGTTACTTTCTTCAATTACCTCTGGACAACCTGTAATTAATGTGTCTAGGGGATTGAATGCTACTCAGGTTGGAGCTTTTTGGTGGTAAAACTACTTTCCCCAAAACTTTCATCTAAAATACCCCACCTCCTGACGTCAAACACAAGTGGGAGACTCTGGTGAACGATCACCTGGTATCACTATCCCCGCAACTCCGAAAAAAAAAAAAGCATGGAACCCTGTGCTCAATCACCAACGAGAAAATTAACAATAGCAAAGCAGGATTTTATATTAATTAGCTACATGACACAAAGTAACCTTTGAGAAAAAATGTGATGACAGATTAAGGGGGAAAAACACAACATGAGCTACAGGCATGAAATATTAGTAACTGTTTGATCACATTTTGGCTTGATCACATTCGGGGAAAACTATAACATCGTCCCACATGTCCTTAAAAAGACTTCCGATTGTACACAATGGTACAGGGATGACCGTCCTGGTTTTCACAAGTATTACCCACTCAGGGTTGATGCTGGAGATGTGGGGGAGGAGGTGTTGGATGCTTCACATTGGCTGGGAGTGACAGAGTGATTTAAAGGGGTTTTCCAGTAAGCAAAATTAGGTCCACGGAGGGATAGAGCCTAATTTGGATCAGTGGGGTCTCTATGCCGAGACCCCTGCAGATCGCGAGAACCAGACACTCTGTACGATTAATGGAGCAGACGGCTGTGAGGGACATTCTGCTCAAAATCTCTATGGAAGCGTGACGGAAATTGCAGGAGTGCCGCGCTCACCGATCTACATAGAGCTTAATGGAGCCAGAACAGTCATTGCACGGACTGTCTGCCTCCATGAGTGCTGAGGATCGGCGTTCTCACGATCTGCGGGGTTCTCAGCACTGAGCCCTCTTCATACCGATACGCGGGTATAAATATTTGATACCGCTGGCACAAAGTTTCCGGGCAGATCTAAAAAGATTGCCAGTGGCGTGGACGGTGAGGTATTATTGATTATGCTGGGGCTTGACAAGACTGGAAGCAGTGCCATAAGTACGGATGGGGGAGAAGTGTGAGCGCCAAAGGAGCGACAGCGCAAAATCACTAGGTTCGCAAATCACTAGGGTTCAGGGTAAACCAAGATATGTTCTGACACTATAGTGGCCAAAAGATATCTCAAGGTTGATTGGTTTAATAATGCATAAAAATCAGGTGGTGGTTGATTCCTTTAAAATCTCTTTTGTGTTCTCATGAAGAGGAAAGATGTAGGGATTCCTAAGGATAAATTGACAAGTTGCCAAATCAAAGTGGTGTTTGTTGTCGATATCCCAGTAAACTAAATGCTTGATAACCGGAGTGTCAGACAGTTAGTTACCCAAGTTAATGAGGAAATTTTTAGGCCTTAGTATTCCTGCAGGAATGGTTTATGCGCACATACGTTGAGTAGTTGTTATGATTGTGTTGCCATTTACAGAATTTAGCTCTGACAGGTAAATGATTTGGCGGCACCAGCCCAATACTAAGGATTCCTAATTATAAGTTTTGTTCAGTAGTCCAGAGAAGAACAGACAGATCTCTGCTTCACAGATTGTTCTCTGTGTCTGTGCTGGATCATAACATCTGGTGCAGTGTTAAGGAAGATGGGACTTTGCATCTTGATTGTTTCAGAAAATAATGTAATCTCATGATGAAAATTTGATAGGTTATTTTTTGAGAGAGGTCCACCAGGACATAGAACAGGATTTATAAATCACCAAAGCATCAACATACAACACACGTGGCATGCAAAATGGGACAGCGATGACTGTAGCAGAGAAAGATTATAACTGCATTTTCGGAAGGTTCCGCCAGTCACCAATCAGTAGGGAATGCGCAGGATCCTCAGATCAGCCAACACACGCCTCTGAATGGATCGCTTCCCACTCGTCTTCCAGTTCTCCACAGTTCGTGAAGAATTTTCAGAGGTTTTCTATCAGGGTGAGATTAGGATACACAACTTGCATTCATTTGGCATGATGCTGTAGAGAGGTTCAAATCTTGCTGCAAAACATCCCCAAACCATGACATTCCCTTTGGGAATGTTTCTTATCAAATCCAAACCATTAAAACTGCTATTCATATAGATGAACTGGGAGCACTTCTCCTCTGTCCACACAACATGGTTCTCAGCAAACGGAGGGTCTAGGTCTTTTGACTTCTTTGATAAGGAGATGTTAGGGCACTGTAGACGGGCTTCAGGGTAAGATCGTCTTGTCATACAGTGTCAAAAACATTTAAAAACCTGTGTGACACTGTATGACAAGACAGATTATACCCTGTAAATGCTGACACTGGAGAGAAATACAGCTGCAGTTATGGAAATGATTTACCCATGGAGGGCTCTTATCTCTAGGAATAACAGCGGGAAATGACTGGAGAGGTGAAAGATTCTTAGGATCTATGTAGTGATCGGTCTCCCATACAACGGATTACACAGTAGTGAAGAAGTCGTCTGGTGAGTGTGTGACCCCCGTGTGTCAGGTAGGATGACCAGGCCCCCATCACCGAGCCTCACCTCATTCACTGATACATGAGCAGAAGATCCTAGAACTTACCTCCAGGATCACTGAGCTCTAGCGGAGAGGTGAGTGCTGCCGGAGATGCTGGGACATTGTACAAAACACAAGGGAGGTGTCGGGTGATGACCTGTGTAATTGTGGGTGTCAGGTCCATAGGTGTCAGGACGTCACGGTACTATTTCTCCATGGAAGAGTGGGAGTATGTAGGAGAACCAAGGATCTGTATAAGGACGTTATAATGTGAAAGGTCTCCACCAGGGGATCCGGGAGAAGGACAGAGAGCAGATGCGGCCAGGATCCTGGAGCTCACCCTGGAGATGATCTCCTTGAAACCGGAGAGGTGAGGAGGTCTCCCAGGACACGGCTCTTATCTCTAGGAATAACAGCGGGAAATGACTGGAGAGGTGAAGGATCTTAGGATCTATGTAGTGATCATGTCTCCCCATACACAGGATTACACAGTAGTGAAGAAGTCGTCTGGTGAGTGTGTGACCCCCCGTGTTCAGGAGGATGGACCCAGAGCCCATCACCGAGCCTCCACCTCATTCACTGATACATGAGCAGAAGATCCTAGAACTTACCTCCAGGATCACTGAGCTACTGAGCGGAGAGGTGAGTGCTGCCGGGAATGCTGGGACATTGTACAATAACACAAGGGAGGTGTCTGGGTGAAGACTGTGTCATTGTGTGTGTCAGGTTCCTTTAAGGTGTCAGGACGTCGCTGTCTATTTCTCCATGGAGGAGTGGGAGTATATAGAAGGACACAAGGATCAGTACAAGGACATCATGATGGAGGACCACCAGCCCCTCACATCACCAGGTAAGAGTAGACTTTCGTGATTATAAGGACAGACCAGGAACAGGCAACGGGCTTAACTTAGCAGCAAAATTTCGGTTCCTTAGGAAGTCCCCTTAGGAGTTCTTGCAGGGATGCATCTAGCTGAGCAATCTTTGGGATAAACCGCCCGTAGTAGCTGACAAATTCCAAGAAGGTCTTGACATTCTGGATTGTAGACTGGGTAAGGCAGACGTGGACAGCTGCGATCTTCTCAGGGTCTGGCTCAATTCCATCAGTACTCACCAACTGTCCTAGGTACTTTACACTAGGCTGTAGCAGATGGCACTTGGATAGTTTGACCTTTAACCCATGCTGGGTCAGGATTTGGAACACTTGAGCCAGATGTTGGAGGTGATCCTCATAGGTTTTGGAGTAGATGATAATGTTGTCTGTTAAAGTTGGACGGTTTCAAATCATGTTGTTGAATTCGAAGAGGCCGATTCTGGTGGTGAAAACAGTCTTCTCCCTATTTTCAGGCACCATGGCCACTTGCCAGTAGCCACTCTTCAGGTCAAGGATGGAAAAAAAGCAGCTGACCCTAGGGCTGCGACAGATTCCTTGATTTGCGGCAGATAGGCGTCTTCATCTGCTGTACAAGCTTCTTCACCTCTTGATAACAGGAAGGAGGGATTGGCCGGTATCTCTCCTTAATAGGAGGGTGAAAACCAGTGGGGATGGTATGCTGTATCAAGGTGGTCTGCCCAAAGTCTGACGGGTGTTTACTGTAAGCCTGGTGGTGTTGCATGACGACCTCCAGTACACCTTGCACCTGATCAGCATGAGTGATTTCATCAGCTGGTAGCTCAAGCCACCAGGATTGCTCAGTTGGTTTCGCCTACAGCACTTCGGTTGACTTCCAACTGTTGCGAGGTGGATAGGGAGGTTTCCACAAAGTTTTCGGGGTTAACACTGAAGAGGGTGGCAACGGCTTGGTATCTTCTCAGATCCACCAGGGAGTCTCCCACATTCAACATCTGAATAGGTACTTGTCCTCGGGATAGAGGGACCATGCTTCTGGCTGCCAAAATGGGAAGGTCTTCATCGGCTGTTAAGGGTTCTACCAAGGCTTGGTAGTCTTGACCTTGATTATCTATGCATACTTGGCACCATACCAACGTCTCAGTCCCGGGCTGAAGTCGGACAGATTCGAGATCTGCAAATCTCTCAGTCGGGCCGGCAAACTTCTGTTACCCTGCCAGGACTTGCATTGTCTCTTTAATCACCTTCCTGGAGTCACTGGGCATGAATGGTAGGGAATTCTGGAGAGCTTTCAGCACTTCTGGGTAGCAGTGGTGGAGGACATTGGTACCTAACACCAGGGAGAAGTTACCGTCTTCAGGCACTTGTGTTACCACTGTGCCTTTTCTTGATAGCTCGGTATCTCCAATGACTACAGTGGGCTCCCAGTAGATACGTATGAGTACAGTTTTCCTATTAGTAGCAATGATGTTCAGATAAGCCTTTGGAGGTTGTAGTAGGGATGCTCCTCTTCAGCATTTCTCCAGATAGTGGTCACCTGAGAGCGGGTGTCGATTTAGACCAGTAGGGTCATTCCATTGATGGTCACAGGAACCATGGGGTGAGTGCCCACAAACCTTGGCATCCAGTTGGAATCTTAGGGATTTTAGAGGTTCATCCCTTGAAGATCCTCCCGTAGCTTCAAGGGTTTGTTAATTAACCGACCGCATTAGTTCTCATGTCTGTATCGGCGACAGAAGCCACATTGCAGCCTGAGTTCTCTTCGACTACAGGTGTTACGGCTCTAAGGAAGTAGCAAGTGGTTTCTCATCGTATCTGCCAGGACAGTGACCTGCTCTACCAGAACAGCAGCTTCTTTGGACACCGGAGGTGGTGTCACCAGCTGGGCTGGGGAAGAGGCTAGAGCAGCATCTTTCAAGTCCACGTGCTCAGACTCCTCTTGGAGCTCAACAGGCAGACTTTCTCCAAAGATGTAGATGGTAACCTCCTTAAACTTCAGGAAAGAAGCCTATGGATGATAGCCTTCCAAGTCTCCTGCAAGGAAAGGGCAAAGTCTCTAAGGGATTCTTGGGGCTTCTGTCTTTTCCCAAAGAATTTCTGCTTCAGCTCAGAGACTTCTCAAAGGTGGTGCGCAGCCTATTGAGGATTTGAGCCACATTCTGACGTTCTGCCCAATGCCAAGACTTGATCCATCGAAGAACAGGTCCCTTTAACTGACCAGTTATGACCACTTTCTGTTTCTCTGTGAGAGAGTACAGGGTGACGGTGGCTAGTATCGTTACCCTAAATTCAGAAAGGGTGTGTAGCTTCCCTTCATAGTGGGGCAACCAGGGGGCCCTGTGGTAGTAAGGCATAGCCAGGGGCATACCTATGGTAGCACTGGTAGTAGTCTAGGCAGGCTTTATGGGGCGTTTGGTAGACTCTGATGTCCTGATGATGGCTGTATCTTCAGCACGGTCTCCTCTTCCTGATCTGACATGGTTCTGCTAGTTGGAGGGGCTAGGAGCCGTAGGAATGTCTGTTGCTATGGGCGATGGCTAGCAATGGGGAAGTGGTCCGTTTAAGGCGGTCACCATTCCCTGGGACGTGAGCCAATATACACCCAATATACACCCAGCTTCGGAAACAACCTCTCCCCCCTTTAACTTTCCCAGCCGTACTTGCTCAGGACCAGCTGCGATGATGGGATAGTCCCGGTGCGCAATCGATCCTTATCTGTACAGTCAGCAGGTTGGAGGTGACCACACCTACCCAGACACTTGGATCGGCACTACAGCTGGTGTCCATGTGGGCGGCAGGCTCCTTGACTTGGTACTCCACTTGGTGCAGCCCGGGTTTCCTGCCAGTAAACTTTTGGCTGGTTGCAATTTCTTGCTGCGTAGCACAGTCTCAGTGGAGGTTAATGCTTTCAGTGCTGGAGCAGGGCTCGACAGCACAAGGCAGCAGAATTACACAGTCTGAGATCAATCATAGCAGGGCCTTAACCCGTTTAGCAGCAGCGTTAGGCAACATAGTTCAATAAACAACATTTCAAAGTGCCAGCGTAAGGCACAGAAGTAGATATCCTGTTGCAACAACCTACACCTGACCTTTTTCGGATGGCTGGAGGAAGCCAGGCCCGGAATACCTGAGTGGCTGGCTAGTGTGGCCTTGCTCATTGCAGTGGTCACGGTGCATGGTATCCGGAGCGGAGGCCTCGTCCACAGCCTGGCAGGTCTCCAGCAGATGTGTGCACGGAAATTAAGGGAGAGGCTGACAGAATTGGTTTCTCCCTGGTGATGAAGGATGGGGCGCCCGTGATGGTGTACAGCCTGATTCTGGGATCACTCAGAAGCATGTTGGTGAAAAATAACTTACAGTTCTTTATTAGAACAGGCAACGGCCTTAACAGCAGCAAAACTTCAGCTGGATGGAGGTAGCTGGTTGGAGTTCTGATCCTCAGGAAGGTATGCTCATAGCCTGGTAAATAGCTTCAGGCTGTGCTGGTAGGGATGGAACAGACTCCTGATGGTGAAGCTCTGCTCTGGGCCTAGTCTTCTAACTGGCCAAGGTGTCGGGCAGCTTGCCAATCGCACCAGTGCTTCCTTGGCAAGAAAGCAAGAAACTCTGACCTCCTGGGCTGACTGATTTCTCACACCAAGAGCTCCCACCCACAAGGGGTTTTATAAGAGGTAGCTAGCCCTTTGTCCAACCAGTTTACTCCTTCCTTACACCAATCATAAAATATATAATTCGATAATGCATTTAACTCATGACCTCCCAGAATCTTACAGCTGCAATTACCAAGTTTCTCATGCTAGAGACCTCCAAGTGAGCTGCGCAGGCTCTTCAGACATGGAGAGGGATAATTTTGAAACGCCTATTTACCCTGTGCATGGGTGTTGCAACAGTAATGTGTTAAAACACATTGCACAGATCTACTGATGTGAATCCTGACATCCTGTGATATACTTGTTGGTCGGAGATCAGAATGCCTACCTGGAGCCTGCCCTAACACACAGCCTCCTGCCAGGGACATTGACCGTGTTAGCCATCTGGAGAGCTGGTACGAAGGTTAGGTGAGCATACATCTGTCAGAGGATCACTAGCCACTGAACTAATGTCTTCATCTTCCCCCCCCCAACAGCAGCCATCTTAGCTACTGCATGGGATAGGAGCTGGAGCCTGAAGTGCTCCGGTACACAGTCCCCTCTGAAAATTCTGATGCTCCAATTGCTATAATATAACAAAATAACACATTCTCTAATTCAGTGTTATTAACAAAAACACAGCATTTCACAGATATTATTCCAACCTCTCTCTATCAGTCCTGGCGTTTATATTTTGGTTGTCCCTGGATACGACCATAAACTCCTGACTATGGACTGGCTGATTCCTCTGGCATGAACAGCTTTCTTATACTGCATGGGGTGGAGCAGTAGGCAGAGAGCATTACAGACACAGGCACTTCCTGTCCAGCAGCAGCTCTACAAACTCTACAGACATGATATGGATTGCACTTTCGTCAGACTGTTCATGGCTTTTGGGATTTGCGCAGCTTTGACAGGTATTTAACAGGGGTTTGCGCTGTGATTGTGTTGCACATGGCGCAGCTGCACTAATTTTTTATGCGACAGAAAATGGGGAGCCGTGCCATTGGACGATCCGACTGATTCGGACTGAGCGCAGGATTTAATTTTCAAATTGTGTCGCAAAACAACGCAGTTACTTACACCAGGTAGAAGAAGGTGAACTCCGTTGGACCTGAGCAGGGAAGCGACACATGCAGGATATCGGGCGCACGATCTTAGTGAATCGCGGCACAGTGTATGATCGTCGGACAATGCACTTTAGTGAACTCCGAGGGACCTGGTAAGTAAGTGTGCCCCGATGACTCAATGACTCGAAAAGAGGTTGTAGAAGTACTGGCCTTCCTACACCAGCAAAGAGGGGTGCAGATGATCCACCAATACTCCTCCAAGATGTGGAAAGGTTTGCAAGAGACAGTGCAGTGGCATCTTCCGCCAAAAACACTGGCGAGGCCTCCATTGAATCCTCTGCCCATGCAGAGACCATGATGGAGAAGTGAGGTAATTAAAACTACAGCTAAAATATTTCTGTGGTCACCGGTACAATCCGATACTTCCTCATCAATCTCCATAGCCACACTCTGATGAACCCACTATTACAGATGTATTCATGGCGGTCTCACAGTGCGGTTCTGCCTTGCTTTCTATGAACGCTCATATAGGCAGCCTGACTGCGGACATCAATGTGATTCGTCATCGTCTGAGAAAGGTTAATAAGAGGGTAAATGCAGTGGAAGACTTAGAGGACCATAAAGAAATGAAAAGCATGGCTCATAATATTACTCTCCTTATATCAAAGTCAGACAACTTGGAGAATCACTTATGGGGGAATAAACTGCATATGGTGGCCATTACAGAGAAAGCAGAGGGAGAAGTATCCGGGAACCTTAATGCACAGTTTGCTGCGTGAAAATAGAGTAGAGATGGGCGAATTTGATTAGATTCGATTGGACCAGATTTGGCAATTTATTTTTTTTTTAAAATTCAATGCGACCGGAATCGAATCATGACTGTATTCCCTGGCTGCAGAGAGCCTGTAGGGAGCATGGCTTGGTCTTCAAACAATGCTGTATTTTAGTATGACACGCACATGACAGCCGCCGCTCTTAGAATCACTTCACTCTTCACTTCCATGTGCACTTACAGGGGCCAACTTCCCCAAATAAGCAAAGCGGGAATGCAGCCTGACAAGGTAACGTCTATGCCAGCTCAAAAGGGCCGAGCTGAGGGCCAAGATCCCACTATAACATCACAGAGTGCTCTCTTTTTTCACTGACATCAGATGATTCCATAGATTACGACAGAACCTGTTCTGTTAAAAGTGGGTACATGTAGAACACCCCCCCCCCCCCCCCCCAAAAAAAAGAAGACTGGAGAGGGTGTCAGCGGTAATTCTGCATTGACATCACTGATCATTTTGCCCTTCTTTTCATCTGTCAGTGTCCGCTTTCAAACGGTCAATAATCCATCAGTATTGCTAAAGCCAAAATCAAACAGGAGTGGATCCAGAACAGAGATGACCAGTAAATGGGATACTTGCATGTCCTGTGTGTTCTGTATCCACTCCTGCTTTTGGCTATCAATCCTGAGGCTTTTCATTCCTTCTGATAGATGAAATGAAGGGGAAAACCAAACAAAGTGGCAACGTCATAGAGCGGTGGAGGGTAAAAACAGCATTATGGAAATCACAGGGTGTTCCAGGAAGACAGCGGTCAGTTGGCAGCAGCATGAGCAGGCTGCAGAGTGGCACAATGACAAATTCTGGAGGTGGGAGCAACATGGTAAGCCACAGTGTGGCCCAATGGTGGAGCCAGCAGGAGGTCAGAGAGTGGCACAATGACAAATTCTGGAGCTGGCAGCAACCTGGTAGGCCACAGAGTGGCACAATCCCAAGAGAGCTTCACCCCAGTGAAGGAATGCAGGACTTTCATGTGTGAAGTTGGGACCGGAGGATGAAAGTGTAGCCGGTGAGGGTGCACCTCTGCCGGCATGCTCCGGTTGCAAGCCACGGTGTCGTGCCATGGAGGCTGGCCTGGAGCTCGTCTAGAGTGTGAGTCTTGCCACGGGCATGGACATGGGGCTGGAAGCGGCTGCTTCCAGGGTGGCCGGGAGAAGCATGCTTGTCCCTACCGGACTAGCAGCACCATTTAAATTTGAAGATTAGAAATGCCACATGCATCATTCATTATAATTTCCCTGAATATCTTATGTCTTTGCCAAAAAAAAGAACTGCAAAGGTGGCAGAAGCAGCATGAGGTCAGAGAGAGGCACAATGACAAATTCTTTAGGTGGCAGCAAAATGTTAGACCACAGTGTGGCACAATGACAAAGTTTGAAGTTTGAATTTTAAGGTTAGAGACGCCACATGCATAATTCAATATAAATTTCCCTGAAAATATTATGTCCAAAAAAGAACTTAAATTTGGGTTATACAGCTCCCCCAAAACGGACACCCTTGGATAGGAGCAGAAATCACTGCAGAAATCTCTACAGAAAGTATGTGGATTTGACACAGATTGCTTCCTATTCACTTCAGCAACAAAAAAGAACTGCTATTTGGGGTATACAGATTCCCAAAATAGAAACCCTGGGATTGGAGCAGAAATTGCTACAGCACAGTACAAGCAGCTAGATGCTGGAGATGGCACATGCAGTGTGCAATGCCGCAATTGCAAATGGCTGCCTGTTTTTATAGGGCTGTGTGACATCACATAAGCCTGCCGGTAGGTGATTGGCTTACAGGTCTGCAGATGTCATCAAAGGTGTTCCTTCCCAGAGTTCTCTGCCCCATGTAACACGTTGTGCTCGCGCCCATTTAGCTAAAATAAAGGGGAGAAAAAAAACTTTGTGACAAATCGAATTTTCCCTGAAATGGACTGAATTCCACTTCATTCGAATTGATTCGCCCATCTCTAGTCAAGAGACTCTCACTTTCCACTGTTTGCCTTAGAAAAGGCGCAGAGGGTCCCCCCCTGGAATCTTCACCAAGGTTGCTGCTTCCTCTCCATTACCACGACTCCATTCTTTGCAAGGTTCGAGACCATCTGGATTTTATCATCGAAGGACGCAATTTGGCAATCCATCCAGCCAGATTAGGGGTGCTTGCCATGGAAACTCTGCATTTCTTTGATTCTGCAGATGCAGCAGTACAATAGCTCTAAGCTGATGGCAGGTGGCTAAGAACGGCCAACCGCAAAGAGTAATTAAGCCTTGGCAAGTTTAAAGGAAATCTACCAGCAATAGGTAGATCCGGTGGCAGGTTACTCTAATGTATAGTAAATTTTATAAATATTAAAATTTTAATTCCCTCAAAATTCAAATTTTCTATAGAGGCTAATGGGGCGTGGAGTAGACAGAGCTGAGGCTACATGGCGTGGCTACTCCACACCCCAGTGGCCTCTTGCGTTCCGCCTACCCTGAAATCTACAGTGCGCAGCTCCGTGGACGATTGCGCACAGCTGCGCACTGAAGATGGATTGGTAGGCGGAGCGCAAGAGGCTACTGGGCTGTGGAGTAGCCGAGCAGTGTAGCCTCAGCTCTGGCTACTACTAGGTGAATTAAAATTTATAAATGTTATGGACAACAGAAGAATTAGCCCTAAAAGGCGCTATACTACTATGCATTATAGGAACCTGCCACGGTAGGTGGTAGGTTTCCTTTAAGTAACATTTTCTCCCTCCATGCTTTACCTGTTATACCCTGTTGCCCCGAAAATAGGAAAGTAGATAGATATATAGATAGGAGATGGATAGATAAGAGATACATAGATATGGTGTCATTGGTCAGCAGCAGGTGTTTGTGATGAGGTAACGGGGCAGGTCCCGCCGCTCCTTTTTTTGAGAGCTGAAAACCGTGGTTGCTTTGGGACAAAAAAGGTACTAAATAAGGATCGAGAGGCAAAATAGTTTGAGGAATGATTCCCAGGGACGCCTGGAGCAGAATTATGTTTTTTAGGTCTTTTTGCTCAGAATGACGGTTAAAGTGTAATTTGACAATGGTAGTAGATTACCCATTTCACAAGGGGCAGTAGATTGGCATAGACTTAAAGACCTAAAATTATGGGTAGAAATAGAAGAGAGTGTAATCCCGATCTCCCTTAAAAGTGCCCCATGGATCCCATTGCCTTCTTTGACTGACTATAAACGTCCCACTAAATCGCCTACATTCAGGATTTGCAATAAATATTTACAGGGCAGTACCTAAAACCCTCTATTTTTGCAAATCTATACTATTCTGAATAATCCTAAATTTACACCAGGAAAAGAAGATCAGAGATTTATAGAGCGGGCACAGCATGCCAGGGATGGAAGGGTGCATGCCAGGGATTACATAAAGGAGAATGCTTGGTGGTCATTGGAGGATTTAGTTACACAAGAGGCACCTAGTCATTTGGGCTACTGGAGAGCAAATCAATTATAACATTTTTTGAACTCATTACCACATGCCAGCCCTTTCGGTAGAGAATTAACAGATTTCGAGGAAATATGTTTAGGCAAAGGTCATATAGCTCATTCTCTTTCAGCAATATATATATATACATAAAAGAGATGGGGAGGATAGAGGTAGACTGAATTTTCAAGAGAAATGGGAAAGAGATCTTGGATTAAATATAACAGAACAACAGGAAAATCGGATCTATAATCTAGTCCATAGGACTGCAATAGCCTATAATACTCAGGAACTAGGGTTTAAATTATTATCAATGTGGTATGGAGTTCCCGTTGTATTGAATAAGATGTATCCATCTATTTCACCACTGTGTTGGAGATGCGGGGGACAAAGGGGCTTCTTGCAAAGGGGCAGGAAATATGGCCTTATTTGTACATGTACAAGTACATCTGTTCCTGCAGGGTGTCTGGCCTCAAAGGCAGCTGCATTTCTGGAATTTGGGAGTGAGACAAATTAAATTTTACAGTCTCATGGGTGTCAGGCTTCTGGGGTAGTGAACCTCCTGTACCAACATGGACAAATTTGCAAGTACCGTCTGAGACGGGGAGGCGCATGCTGGGAAAGGAGCAGGAGCGTGGCGAGGTGAGTATGGGGGTGAGCAGCGGCCGCCAAGAAGAGGGGCACGGGTGTGCCCGTGAAGCAAATCTCGAGGAACCAGTAACAGTATCCCCCCCCCCTTCCTTCGGCCTCCCCCTCTTCTTAGTCTGGAGAAAACCCTGAAGGAGGCTACAGTCCAGAATGTTATCCTCAGGCTCCCAAGATCTCTCCTTCAGCCCGAACCCCTTCCAGTCAACAAGGATTAACCGCTTACCTCTCACGTTCTTCATGTCCAGAACCTCTTTAACTACATAGATGTTAGTGGAGTCAGCCTTTGGAGGAGGAGGTTGCTGACAAAAGCGGTCTAAGATGACAGGTTTCAGGAGAGAGACATGGAAGGAGTTTGGGATGCGCATAGTTGGAGGAAGATGGAGTTTATACGCTTCACCACCTCGAACGGGCCCAGAAACCGTGGCCCAAGCTTGTAGCTAGGGATTTTCAGCTGGACGTATCTTGATGATAGCCACACCTTGTCACCAGGAGAGAAGAAAGGAGGAAACCAATGTTTTTTATCAGCCTCGAACTTCGTGCGGGCCGAGGCCCAAAGTAGAGACTGACAAGTCGGTTCCCAAATCGATTTGAGGTCCTGTACCAACTCTTCTACCACAGGGACGGACAGAGGAAGAGGTGGGTGTGAAATTTGTCCGTAGACAACAAAGAAAGGAGCTGACCTAGCAGATATAGAGTCCAGAGAGTTATAGGAGAACTCAGCCCACGGCAACAGATTGGACCAGTCATGCTGACGGGCAGAGACGAAATGGCGGAGAGAACAGCCCAAAGTTTGGTTCACCCTCTCTACTTAACCATTCAACTGTGGGTGGCAAGTGGAAGAGAAGTCTAGATTCGCAGCTGGTTACAAAAGGAGCGCCAGAACTTAGACACAAACTGAACCCCGCGATCAGACACAATATTTATCAGGACCTCTGCGCCACGCTTTTGCGATTATTTGCCCCGATCCCCCCACCTTCATGCAGCAGCGGGGCTATCATACGCTGGCGAACGAGCACCAGCGTGTGATAAATATGCCCCAATGTGTTGAGGAAGTCCATGAAGCCGGAAGATGTGATGAAAGAACAAACTGGAAAGACATGGAGCAGACGGGAGACCTGGAAGAGAAACAAAATGGAACATCTTGGAAAACCGGTCAGTCACCACCCAGATTGTCGCAGACCTTCCACCTTCCTCTGGCAAAGTCCATTGCCATTTGTGACCACAGGCGACTGGGTATCAGCAACGGAAGCAGTAGGCTAGCCGGTTTAACGCGAGATGGCTTATTACGGCCACAGGAAGTGCAGGAACCCCACAAAATCCTGAACATCTTTGACCAGGTCAGGCCACAAGTAGTAACGGTAGATTAGGGCAACAGAGTGTTGCTCCCAAGGGTGTCCAGCCAGACGCGAACAATGTCCGCAAAACAATATCCTTTTTTGTAGTGCAGGTGGGACATATGTCTTGCAAGGGGGGAAGCTGCCGAAGATCCCCTGGAGCAGCAACAACCAGTTGTTCAGGAGAAATAATATGTTGAGGGACCGGTTCTTCTCCAATGACATCAGAGGCACGGGAAATGGCTTCAGCCTTGATATTCTTCTCAGCAGGATGGAAGTGGATAAAAAAGAAGAGTGACCAACGGGCTTGCCTGGGGTTGAGACGATAGGCTGGCTGGAGATACAGGAGATTTTTATGATCTGTATATAGTCAATATATGTTAAAGTTCGGCAATATTCTCTTTAAAGGGAACCTACCACCATGGATCTACCTATAAATGTAGATCGGATGGTAGGTGGATCTATAGGACGTGAGGATACATTCTTTGTTTATCCCTTTGGGTATTAGGGTTTCAAATTTATAGATCCAATGGACCTCTTGTTGGAGTAGCCGTTTTTTTAAAACTTCTATATCATTTGCTTTTACTTCTTCTAGTATAGTCCATTTAAGTTCCGATATATTATGTCTATGTTCAAAAAATGTTTAGCTAGTGATGTTTCACTATATTTCTTTTCTTTCTTATCTATTATATTTGTGGTGAGATTTTTTCCATAATCACATCCAACATCACTAGCCAAACATTTTTTTGAACATAGACCTAAAATATCGAAACTTAAATGGACTATACTAGAAGTAACCTACTAAGAGGTATCTCCTTCAAAGGGATTTCTAAAAGAGAATCTTTTTTCATCTCTTGTACATTTTATTTCATGAGCTGCTCTGTAAAGAATTGCTAAACATGATAAAACATGAACTTTTATGATATTTATAGTGGTCAGTTGCGCTTTTCAAATATGATCTGTATATACGCAGAGCGGATGGTGAGCTCCCTCCAGAAGATATCGCCATTCTCCAGGGCAAGTTTGATGGCCAGATGGCAAGTTTGATTACTTCTATGGAGTAATTCCTCTCTGCGGAGGAAAAAGCATTTTTGTGAGAGTTCGCCTTTAGGCCTTTTCTGGGTGAGCACTGCCCCAGCACCTACAGAGGACGCTTCAACTTCCAGATGAAAGGACTTTTCTGCATCAGGGCTAGTCAGAACTGGGGCTGAGGGAAAGGCAGATTTCAACCTTGAGAAGGCTTCTTCAGCCGCTGAAGACCATAGGTGGGGATTGGTGCCCTTCTTGGTTAGCGCCACGATGGGGAATACAAGAGTGGAGAAATGCGGGATAAACTGCCGGTAATAGTTTGCAAAGCCCAGGAACCTATGTATGGCACGTAGAACCTCCGGACGCGGCAATTATAGAACAGCAGACAGCTTGGCAGGATCCATATGGAAGCCTCTGTCGGAGATAATATAGCCGAGGAAAGGAAGGTGAAATTGACATTTCTCAAGCTTGGCGTAGAGGCAATTGGCCTGGAGGTGTCCAAGAACCTGCCGTACGTGGGACTGGTGGGATATAAGGTCCGGGGAGAATACCAGAATGTCTTTAAGATGTCATTGACAAATTCTTGAAATATGGCTGGTTCGTTACACAGTCTGAAGGGCATCAGCAAGTACTTGAAATGTCCATCATGAGTGTTAAAAGCAGTCTTCCACTTGTCACCCTTGCGGATCCGGATGAGGTTGTATGCTCCACGGAGATCCAGCTTGGAGAAAACCTTGGAGCCGTGCAGGCGGTCAAAGAGCTCTGTGATCAACGGCAATGGATAGCGGTTCTTAACCATGATCCTTGTTAAGATCGCGATAGTCAATGCAAGGACTGAGTGACCCATCCTTCTTGGTCACGAAAAATAAGTCTGCACCAGAGAGGAGGACTTGCATATAAACCCTCTCTGCAGATTCTCTTGGATATATACAGACATTGCTGCTGTCTCGGGAACTGAAAGAGGATACACCCGACCCAAGGGAGGAGAGGCACCTGGGAGGAGATTCACAGGGCAGTCATAGGGATGGTGCGGTGGCAAAGTCTCTGCTTGTTTCTTGGAGAATACATCGTCAAAGTCCTGGTAACACGTTGGTAGGCCCTCCAGAGGCTTGGGAGCTATAGAGGAGACTAGGACAGGTACTGGTAGAGGCGCCACCATGCTGCGAGATTGACAATTTGGTCCCCAACAAAGAATCTCCCCCGTCTTCCAATCAAAGACTGGTGTGTGAAGTTGCAGCCAAGGAAGACCATACGAGGTGGAACGTCGCAGTATGTAAAAGGACAGTCTCTCGTTATGCAGAGGTCTGGCTTGCAGGGAGATGGGCTCAGTGCGGTACCGGATTGTACCTTCTTGGGGAGGACCACAGGGATGAGATGCTGGGAGGCCAGAACGGCATCCATGAAGTTCACTGCAGAACCGGCTTCCAAGAAAACCGTGACCTGAATCTGTCTACGGGTGCCGAAGGGGAGGAGAACGGGAGAAGTGTGGAAAAGCTTGGCTCTCACCTAGGGACGCGTCTCCCAAGAACCCTAAGTGCTGGCGTTTCCCAGACGCTGGGGAAGAACGGAACAAGCCTCAATGAAGTGTTCCAGACTGGCACAATACAGGCAGAGCTTCTCTTGACGTCGTCTGGAACGCTCCTGGAGGAGAGTCGGGTTCTGTCCACCTGCATTGGTTCCTCTGCAGATGGTAAGGCTGGAGGCTGGTGCCGCCGTTGGATGGCAGGTGCCAAGTGAGCATCGAACACAGGCTTGTGGATGCTCGAGACCTAACTCCTCAGTGCGCTCCTTAAACCCTTGGCGCAGGTTTAGCAGCGCAGTCTCAGCTGAGGAGGCAAGGTTAGGTTGCTCAAAAACGGACCGGAATTCCACCAGAAAAGTTGTGTGAGTAGCTGTGACTGGATCACATCTGTCCCAAAGAGGGGTAGCCGAGGCCAGGGCCTTCCCGGAGAGAAGGCTGATGATGAATGCCACCTTGGACCGTTCAGTGACAAACTGAGACGGCATAAGTTCAATGTGCAAGGAGCACTGAGTGATAAAGCCCCTGCACAACTTGGGATCCCCATCAGACTTGGTAGGCATAGAGAGTCTCAGCCTTGGTTCAGCAGCAGGAAGACAAGCTGGGGTAGCAGGAGAGGTAGCAGGGATCTGTTGCTGCAGTACGTCGGTAACTTGTCCAAGCTGTTCTGCTTAAGAAGCAATCTGCTGGGACTGCTGGACCACATCAGCCAGTTTAGGTAGTGGAACCCTGTTAGCGTCCATGGCCAGATTTTACTTTCATGCTTCTGGAGTAGTGAACCCCCCTGGACCACCGCGGACGATGACACAAGCCGATGGTAGGAAGGGCCGGCATTTAATTAATTTGGTGAAGTGGCCAGCGCCAATCTGCGGTGCGATGGCCCTTTAAAATTGAGAGTGCGTGTGCACCCTAGGAGCCAGGGACGCGTGTGCTGGGAAGCCGGGACGGGAGCAGGAACGTAGCGAGGTGAGTGAGGATGGGAGCCGCCACGGAGAGGGGCACGGGAGCACCCGTGACAATGGGGCCTTGAGCAATGATTACTGCTAATAATGATGTATCATGCTGTCCACAAGTTGACTTAATTATCTGCCAAGGTGATTCCCACTCTTTTTGAAGGGAAACCCCTTTGGATAACTGTGGTTTGGGTGTACACAGCTTCTGCATGGCAACTCAGCTAATCCCATAGGTTTTCAATGGGTTCAGGTGTGGAGAACTATCGGACCGCTACAATTGAGTAACCGTGCTCTTCAGCAGTCATTCCTTAATGATGTGACCTTGATGAGCTGAGCATTGTCCTTCATGAAGATGAAATTAGACCTGTGCTGTTTATGAATGAACACAATGACTAGATTAATGCTGTTGATATTGATAAGACCGCAGGGGGTTCTTTGGGTTGCGGAACTCCTACTCCTGCCACAGTTGTAAGGTGATTCCCAAATTAGATAGTTACAAGAGACCAGGGCTGGGAGAAGCCAGTATACACAAAATGACACACATATGGTCATGGCGGGGGGCCAGAAACATTCCACCACACTGTTATGCAAATAGTACTAAATGTCCATGATGGAGTTACTTGGGAATGGGCCTGGAGAGGAAACTTCTGCTGCCCCCTTGGGGTGACTTAAGTAGGAAGATCTGCCGGCAGCCGTGAGGAGGAGACCAACAGCGAGGACCAGACACAGACTTCAGGAGTGGAGTCCAAATCACTTCTGCAATTCTAACCTATTATAACAGACAGAAAATCCACTTAACGCCCGTCCCTAGTAGCTATATAGTAGTACAGTTATCCCGGATATACGGCTGCCCGGGGCTTCTACCACTCGTTTTAGTGGTTTTCTAGCTCCAGCCTGAAATGGGTATCGCTATAAGAGGACACCCATCTTATGTCTTGGAAGTAGACAAATCCGGTTTGGTTAGATTTTTATTATATTTGACCATTTCGATTTTTAAGCAAATTATATGACAGTGGATTATAGTTTCAATTAATATTAATAAGATTTTTCTTTACACAGATGACTGTATGTTACTGACTGGCCGCTTTACTTCTGCTTGTAACTGGGAAAGGAAACTTCCAATATTAATTTCTTAACTATATTTTCCAGGAGATGAAAGTACAAGAGGTCCCCATGGACGTCCCCCCTCATCTTCTTGTAGTGAAGTAGAAAATAATCGGTCACATCTTTCCTCAGAGGAGGGAAATCATGGAGACAAGAGGCAATTTTTAACAACGAAATGTGAGACGCCTCTTAGTCAACAATCAAATCCCATTCATCTTCAAAGTCACCAAGAAGAAAAGAAAAATTATACCCAGAAATCAAGTCCGGATCAATATGTAAAAATCCACCAAAGAGAGAAGTCATTTTTATGTAATGAATGTGGGAAATGTTTTCGTAAGAAATCAAATCTTGTTCAACATCAGAGAATTCACACAGGGGAGAAGCCATTTTCATGTCCGGTGTCAGGACGTCACTGTCTATTTCTCCATGGAAGAGTGGGAGTATGTAGGAGAACACAAGGATCTGTATAAGGACGTTATAATGGTGAAAGGTCCACCAGGGATCCGGGAGAAGGACAGAGAGCAGATGGCGGCCAGGAGTCATTGTGGGTGTCAGGTTCCTATAAGGTGTCAGGACGTCACTGTCTATTTCTCCATGGAGGAGTGGGAGTATATAGAAGGACACAAGGACCAGTACAAGGACATCATGATGGAGGACCACCAGCCCCTCACATCACCAGGTAAGAGGAGACCTTCCTGATTATAGGACAGAGCAGGTGTACAACTGCACACAACTGTATTTTGTCTATCACCATAAACAACTGGTCTCTCAGTGGTTTTGATGACAACAGTTGTTTTCCCTGAGTGTGCTGCAGAATTGTGGCTCACGTCAACAGTAAATGTGGTACAAACTCTAAGTGTCACGGTACGGATCGCGGGTGCACCCGTGCCTGCTGCCGCGGTCCCGCTCCCCCAGGTCCATGCTCACCTCACCTGGCTCCGGACTCCATGACTATCCCGTCATGGTCCCACGCCGGCTTCCTCTGTGGCCGCGTACTCCTGATGCTAGGGTGCGAGCGCCCGACTCTTCAGGAATTTAAGGGGCCAGCGTCTTCCTTATTGGCTCTGGCATCCTGGCTCTGCTATATAGCCTGGCGACTCCCAGTATCCCCTGCCGGATGTTCAGGTCATTCTGCTGAAGAGAAAGCCACCTGAGCGTTTCCAGACGCCTCCGAGTTTCCTGTGCGTCTCCAGACGCCTCTGTGTTCCCGTGTTCCTGTGGTATTCCAATCCTGTGACGGTTCGGTTATCCTGTTGCAGTCCGGTATCCTAGTTGTCTTTCGAGGTCCTGCCGGCCGTCCTTCCGAGGTCCTGCCAGCCGTCCTTCCGAGGTCCTGCCAGCCGTCCTTCCGAGGTCCTGCCAGCCGTCCTTCCGAGGTCCTGCCTTCCCGTGGTCCTGCCTTCCCGTGGTCCTGCCTGCCCTGTGTCCCTACCTTGGCTGCCACTGCGGGACTAGTCGCACCCGAGGAGCGCCTCTGTGGCTCCCCGCCGCAGCAAGACCATCCGGCTTTGCGGCGGGCTCTTGCGAAGACCAGGAGTCCACTTAGACTCTGCTCCCGAGTTGTGGCTAGCATCTTTATTCCCCGCGGTGGTCCAGGGAGTCCACAGACATTAGTCCCAAGGGACTATTCCCATAGACTGTGACAGTAAGATCCAGCCATGGACTCCGCCAAGGTCTTGTATCCTACAAAAGCCATGGACAGTCCCAAGGATCCGTACCTGCTACTGGGTGACCTCCCCAGCATTATCGCCCAGCAGTCCCAAGAGATGGGTGCCCAAAAAGAACTCTTGGACAAACTCTTAGGATGATTGCCTTCCAGCAGCAGGCTCCTGTGACTCCTCCCGTTGCTTCAGTCAGCCCGCTATGTTTTCCGGCAGTATTTTTTGCCTAACAAATTTGCTGGCAATCCCAAATTTTGCTGAAGATTTGTTTCCCAGTCTTTGCAGCACCTTGAACTGATGTCCTCCCAGTTCCCCACCGAACGCTCTAAGGTGGCGTAGGTGTATTGTTTGCTCTCTGGAGAGGCCCTGGCCTGGGCTAATCCTCTATTGGGAGACTGGTGACCCGGACATGGTCTCCCATACCAAGTTCCTGGCAAAAATCAGGTCCAGGTTTGAACCATCTCAAGTTCGGCTACCTCGCCTGTCCTGCTTGGTCCCGGTGTCCCCAGTGTCTCCACAGCTTCCCAGAGCTGCTCCAGCGGCGCCTCAGCCTCTGCAGCTTCCCAAGCTGCTCCAGTGGCGCCTCAGCCTCTGCAGCTTCCCAGAGTTTCTCCAGCGGCGCCTCAGCCTCCGCAGATTCCAAGAGCTGCTCCAGCGGCGCCTTAGTGCCTTGGCTGCCACCGCGGGACTACTCGCACCTGTGGAGCGACCTGGTGGCTCCCCGCCGCAGCAAGACGATCCCGCTTTGCGGTGGCCTCTGGCGTAGACCAGGAGTCCACTTAGACTACGCTCCCAGGTTGCAGCTAGCATCTTTATTCCCCGCGGTGGTCCAGGGAGTCCACTGACTTTAGTCCCAAGGGACTATTCCCATAGACTTTGACACTAAGTAGTCACTTTAGGTGCACATTTCTTCTGTGTTGTCCGACACTGAGCAGCCGCAACACTAAACTGGCGCAGACACTTTATAAATACATGTACAAGCAGTTTGCGTGTTCCTTTAAGTGCAGTGTCAGACAGAAAACTGGTGCAAATGATTTAATAAATTTGGACTAGTGTGTTATCCTTATTTTTCACATCCCCATAGAGTGCTATGGGTGGGCAGAGACACAAACATCTATAGCTCTTTCCCGAGGTACAGGGGAAAATTACCCCCTGTGGGGGGCAGATGAGTTGTACTGGGTCTGAGTACTGAGTAATTTTCTATTTATTTTACATTTTAACAGAATGTAAACTTTGTATTGAAATACTTCACATTAAAATTGATTTTTTTCCAGGAGATGAAAGTACAAGAGGTTCCCATGGACGTCCCCCCTCATCTCCTTGTGGGGAAGTAGAAGATAATCAGTCACATCTTCCCACAGAGGAGGGAAATCATGGAGATAAGAGGCAGTTTTCCTGTCCTGAATGTGAGAAACGTTTTACTAAGAAATCAAATCTTCTCATTCATCTTCAAAGTCACCGAGAGGAAAAGATTTATTCATGTTCAGAATGTGAGAAAAACTATACCAAGAAATCAAGTCTTGATCAACATGTGAAAATTCACACAGGAGAGAAGCCGTATTCATGTCCAGAATGTGGAAAATATTTTACTCATAAATCATATCTTGTTATACACCAGAGAATTCACACAGGAGAGAAGCCGTTTTCATGTTCAGAATGTGGGAAATGTTTCAATAATAATTCAAATCTTGTTAAACACAAGGGAACTCACAAAGGGGCAAAGCCATTTTCATGTCCTAAATGTGGAAAATGTTTTCCTGAAAAATCAGATCTTCTCATACATAAGAGAACTCACACAGGGGAGAAGCCATTTTCATGTCCAGAATGTGGTAAATGTTTTAAACAGAAATCATATTTTCTTCAACACCAGAGAAGTCACACAGGAGAAAAGCCATTTTCATGTTTAGAATGTGGGAAATCTTTTTCAAAGAAGTCATATCTTGTTATCCATCACAGAACACACACAGGGGAGAAGCCATTTTCGTGTCTTGAATGTGGGAAATGTTTTAACCAGAAATCGTATCTTGTTATCCATCACAGAACACACACAGGGGAGAAGCCATTTTCATGTATTGAATGTGGGAAATGTTTTAATCAGAAATCATCTTTTCTTCAACACCAAAGAACTCACAAAGTAGAGAAGCCATTTTCATGTTCAGAATGTGGAAAATGTTTCAGCAATAATTCAAGTCTTGTTAAACACAAGAGAACTCACACAAGGGAGAAGCCATTTTCATGTCCTGAATGTGGGAAATGTTTTCCTCAGAAATCATTTCTTGTTCAACACCAGAGAACTCACACAGGGGAGAGGCCATTTCCATGTCCTGAATGTGGCAAATGTTTTATCCAGAAATCATATCTTGTTCAACACCGGAGAACTCACACAGGGGAGAAGCCATTTCCATGTTCTGAATGTGGAAAATGTTTCAGAGACAATTCAAGTTATACTAGACACTGGAGAACTCACACAGGAGAGAAGCCATTTTCATGTCCTGAATGTGGTAAATGTTTTACTCAGAGTGTAGAACTTCTAGCACATAAGAGAATTCACACAGGTGAGAAGCCATTTTCATGTACAGAATGTGGGAAATGCTTCCGCAATTTTTCAAGTCTTGCTAGACACCGGAAAACTCACACAGGGGAGAAACCATTTTCATGTCCTGAATGTGGGAAATGTTTTCCTCAGAAATCATACCTTGTGATCCATCACAGAATGCACACAGGGGAGAAGCCATTTTCATGTACTGAATGTGGAAAATGTTTTACCGATAATTCAAGTCTTGTTAAACACCAGAGAACCCACACAGGGGAGAAGCCATTTCCATGTCCTGACTGTGGAAAATGTTTTACTCAGAAATTTTCTCTTGTTGAACATCAACGAATTCACAGAGGAGAGAAGCCATTCTCATGTCCTGAATGTGGAAAATGTTTTACCCATAAAGCAAGTCTTGTTAAACATCTGAGAACTCACACAGGGGAGAAGCCGTGTTAAAATTTCTTACACTATGAATATTACCTAGATCTGCGTTAATAGATTTCCTTCTTTAGGGTGACCTCTGTTGACCATGATAAAAACATTGAATTTACCCAGCTCACCTTGTGTGGTTCAAGCTGATTTCTGATGTTAATAATCTAGTAGAAAAGTGATTTTGACTAGCATTTTTTATCAAGTTCCATAATTTTTTTTCTTTATTTAGTCCAAATTAGAAGCATCAAAGCTACAGAGCAAACAAAAATGCAGGTTTCACGCTGACGCACTTCCGGACACTTAATCATAGTGAGTTCCCAACAGGTGTTGGGATATAAAGGGAAGTAGGGAGAACAGACTACCCATGCTACCCATTAGCAATATCCAAAAGCGTTCCCGGTTGAGAAGGCAGGGCCTAAGATCTCCTTCTCTGGGTGCTTTTTATTAACATGTTCTAGAAAACATAACCGGTAAGGTCTCCTGAGTGCACATTATGGAAATTCTCGCTGTCAGTAATGGAACCGTTTATATGTTCTCTCATTCTATCTTTTACACGTCAGCTAGGACAGCCCCTAGAGAAGAGATTGCATATAGTACACAGCGCTGTATACCACTTTGCAATTAATAAAACTTTATTAATATTGGATATTAATATATTTTGGTTGCAGTCAAATTAAAGGGGATGTCCGAGAGGAATGAAAAAAAAACTAAAGGTGGCCGGGAGAGGGCTGCTTAAAAAAAATAAAGATCTACTTAGCTTCCGGCGCCCCCCGGTGTTTCGCGCTGCTGTCGCTCCGGTCAAGGAAACAAACATGGCCGACGGAGCAGTGCTGGACTCAGCTTCCGGCCGGCCGTGGCCAGCCACGCCTACCGGTCCCTATACACAGCATTGTGTATGGGGGCCGAAAGGTTGTCAGGTTCGGCCGGAAGCTGAGTCCATCGCTGTTCCATTGGCCATGTTTGTTTACATGGTGCCCGGACCAGAGCTACTGCAGCGCGGGACACTGGAGGGCGTCGAAAGGTAAGTAGATCTTTATTTTTTTTAAGCAGCCCCCTCCCGGCCAGTTTTAGGTTATTTTTTCATTACTCTCGGACAACCCGTTTAATGTGTCTAGGGGATTGAATGCTACTCAGGGTTGGAGCTTTTTTGGTGGTAAAACTACTTCACTTTTCATCTAAAATACCCACCCTCCTACGTCAACACAAGTGGGAGACTCTGGTGAAGCGATCACCTGGTATCACTACTCCCGCAACTCCGAAAAAGCACTGGACCCTTTGCTCACATCACCAACGAGAAAATTAACACTTAGCAAAGCAGATTTTAATATTAATATTAGATGACATGACACAAAGTAACCATTTGAGAAAAATGTATGACATGCATTAAGGGGGAAAAACACAACATGAGCTACCATGCATGAAATCTAGTAACCTGTTTGATCACATTTGCTTGATCACATCTCGGAACCTATACACATCGTCACCATAGTCCCTTAAAAATACTTCCGATTGTCACAATGGTACAGGATACCGTCTGTTTTACACAAGTATTACCCCTCAGTGTCTGGTGCTGGAGATGTGGGGTGGAGGAGGGGTTGATGCTTCACATTTGGCTGGGAGTGCCAGAGTGATTTAAAGGGGTTTTCCCACGAAGCAAAATTAGGTTCCACGGGATAGAGCCTAATTTGCTGATCAGTGGGGGTCTCTATGCCGAGACCCCTGCAGATCGCGAGAACCAGCACTCTGTCAGATTAATGGAGCAGACGGCTGTGCATGACCATTCTGCTCCATAAATCTCTATGGAGCTGACGGAAATTGCTGAGTGCCGCGCTCACCGATCTCCATAGAGATTAATGGAGCAGAACAGTCATGCACGGCTGTCTGCTCCATTAGTCTGAGGATCGGCGTTCTCACGATCTGCGGGGTTCTCAGCACTGAGCCCTCTTCATACCGATCGCGGGTATAAACTCTTCTGATACCGCTGGCAAAGTTTCCGGCAGCATATAAAAGATTGCAGTGAGTGGACGGTGAGGTATTCTTGGCTTATGCTGGGCTTGACAAGACTGGAGCAGTGCATAATTACGGTGGGGAGAAGTGCTGAGCAGCCAAAGGAGCGACAGAGCAAAATCACTAGGTTCAGCAAAATCACTAGGTTCAGGGATTAAACAAGATATGTTTCTGCACTATAGTGGCCAAAAGATTCTCAAGGTAAGATTGGTTCATAATGCATAAAATCAGGTGGTAGATTTCCTTTAAATCTCTTTTGTTGTTCTTGCAGAAGGAAAGATTCAGGATTCCTAAGGATAAATTGCAAGTTGCCAAACTCAAAGTGGTGTTTTTCTATATCCCAGTAAACTAAATGCTTTATACCGGAGTGTCAGACAGTAGTTACCCAGATAATTGAGGACATTTTTAGGCCTTAGTAATTCCTGCAGGAATGGTTTATCTGCACATACGTTGAGTAGTTGTTATTTGATGTGTTTGCCATTTACAGATATTTACTTCTACCCGGTAAATGATTTGCGGCACCAGCCCCAATACTAAGGATTCCTAATTATAATGTTTCGTCATAGTCCAGAGAAGAACCAGACAGATCTCTGCTTCCCAGATTGTTCTCTGTGTCTGATGCTGGATCATTAATCTGGTGCAGTGTAAGAATGGCGACTTTGCATCTCTGATTTCTTTCAGAAATAATGTAATCTCCATTGATGAACATTTGATAGGTTATTTTTTTATGAGAGGTCACCAGGACACTAGAACAGGATTTTACTAAATCACCAAAGCATCAACATACAACACGTGGCATGCAAAATTGGAGAACAGCGATGACTGTAGCACAGAGAAAGATTATAACTGAATTTTCTGAAGGTTCCGCCAGTCACCAATCAGTAGGGAATGCGCAGGACCTCAGCATCAGCCACACACGCCTCTGATGGGATCTGCTCCACTCGTCTTCCAGTTTCCTCCACAGTTCTGTGAAGAATTTTCCAGAGGTTTTCTATAGGGTTTAGATAGGATACACACTTGCATTCATTTGGCCATATCGCTGTATGAGAGGTTCAAATCTTGCTGCAAAAACATTCCCCAAACCATGACACTTCCCTTTGGGTGAATGTTTCTTATCAAATCCAAACCATTAAAACTTGCTTTCATCACTAGAATGAACTGAGGAGCACTTCTCCTCTGTCCACACAACATGTTCCTCAGCAAAGGGGAGTCTAGTCTTTTGATTCTTTCTGCTAAGGAGAGGTTAGGTCACTTGCATTTGACTTTTGAGGGTGACTCCAGGAGTAGCGGACCCACTGGACCACTGCGGACGATGACGTAAGCAGACACCTGGGATCTGAACCTAAGCGGCACCCCGGTTTCAGCAGAGCCCGCCGCAAAGCGTGTTGGACTTGCTGCGGCGTGGTACCACCAAGTCATTCCACAGGTACGACTTTGTCCCCGGTGGCAGCCAAGGCAGGCAACACAGATGTTAGGCAGAATCGTAGTCAGGGACAGGCAGGAGGTCAGGACGGCAGCAGAGGATCGGAGTCGAGGACATAGCAACAGATCAAGGCAGGCGAAACAGGATCAAAGTCAAGTACCAACAGGCAGTAGGCAGGGGTACAATCTTTTTCAACGGCACAGAGCATGAAGATCTGGCAGGGAATGCTGGGACAGACCGGCTTTTGACCATATCAGGGAAAGGCCAGCACCAATCAGCAGAACGATGGTCCTTTAAATCTTTGAGAGCTGGTGCACGCCCTAGGAGTCGGGGACCCTTGCACACAGCCACCGGAGCCATCACTACAATTAGCAAGTTAGGCCCTATCCTGCGCATAGGGCCTGAGTTGTTTTGTGGGAAAACCCCTTTAAACAGCAAGTCTACTGTTCTCCTGCTGATGTCTTTTCAGGAGGTCTGAAGGTTATCAACTTGATAGAGTGTCTCTATATTTTCAGTCAGTTCTCCGTCCAATATTCCTGTAGCAAGTTGTGGGGCACTTGATGTGTTGAGCCTACAAGGAAAGCTCTTGCTGCCTGCCATCCATCCCTGCTGCCAAGACTCTCCTGCTTAGTGACTCTTCTGTGGGTGGTGTGAGAATGTAAGAGGTATTGTGTGGGAGAACCGCTATCTTTCCTACAGGCAGATAAAAAGTACATGGTAAAAGCCCTGGATTTATCTGCAGTAACCCAAGGGTTAATGCAGACATGTGGTAAGCAGGAGTAGTCAGTCTGGTATATGATGGCCTCGCTAGCATAGACACCTTTGTAATGTCCGTACTGGGCCGGCTTATTATGGAGTAGGGGTAGGCTGGTAGTGGGACTCCTACTCCATCCGGGCTTCGGTCCTGGGTTTCTGTATAGACCACAGATGCGGGTCACAGACCTCGTTAGAGCCTGATTTAGTCTGCAGGCCAGAAGCAGTAGGTGAGCAGAGCTGAAGGCTGGACCGTGTTCACACAGCAAAGGTGACTGAGTGCCTCCTGATATTCTGCTGGCCAAGAGCGTGTGCCGGGCAGCCTGGTACGCGTATAGTTAGGTGCTGTTATTGTATTAGGCAGTGCACAGCCGGGCAGGGTTTAATTTGTATTTTGTATGTGCCTAAGCCAAGGCTGAATTTGTGTTTTGACAAAGAAGTGTGAATAAACACTTGATTTTTGGACTTTAACTATGCGTATCCCTGCTTCCTGCACTGCTACAAGGCATCTACCAGAGCAATTCCCTACAGTGGTGGATAAATGTTTTTTTTTTCAGGTAGTTTTATGTGTGCGGTTTTGTGCCCTGTATAGTGAGATGGATGATAGACTTTCATCGTGGGCACATTGTCTGAAGAGGTAACTGCCATTCTTGCCAATTTTCCAGGGGCGGCCAGACTTTTATGAAAGCCATCATCACTCCCATGGGAGGTGGACTAGATGCACAGGACCTCTATAGTGTACGGTCATGGTGCATGACTGAACTGTGAGGCCATGCTGCAAATGACAGAACAGTTCCTTTTCCTGCCCGAGTTTCGATTTCGAACACTAACTACTATGGGCTCTCGCCAGCTGAAACGGGGTGCAAACACAGCCACGTGCACATTGCCTCAGTCTGCATCTACACGTGGCGTTTACCTCATGTTAAGAAACGTTTGGAATTTAAACAATGCAAGACACGGGGCGCTGGTTACCAATCTCGTTACCAATGCCTGCCCATAGCTGTTTGCCTTGCATTTCTAAACACAGCCTTAGGGTGAAGACACACGTGGCGTTTTTAGGCCGTTTTTAGTTAGTGCGTTTTCACATCGTTAAAAACGCATGCATTAAAAAACGCATGCGTTTTTGAAAAACCATTGCGTTTTTTGAAAACGCATGCGTTTTTGACAGGTTTGACCAATTATTTTAATTCAAACTAGTCAAAAACGCAACTAAAAACGGCCCAAAAACGGCCTAAAAACGCCATGTGTGTCATCACCCTTAGGGTGCATTCACACATTCAGTTTTTTAGATGCAGTTTTTGAAGCCAAAAGCAGGTGTGGATCATAATTAAGAGGAGGATATATCAATGAGAGAAGCTGCTCCTCCTCTAGGTATAAATCGTCTGTAGTACCCAAAAATAGCCAGGAACGCCCTGACTTGTCTGGTGCCCACCGGTTGAGGCCAACTCTGGATATTATCGATCTCATTGACATGAAGTTTAAATATGCCTCGACCGATTACCCCAAATCCCCCAAATAGTGTGTCTCCTCCATTCCCAGCGCACATTTCTTGGGGTTTGCGCTTGGGTCGGCTGCCCTTAGGGAGTCATGGCTGAAGATGATGATATCATCCAAATAGACTGAGGCGTATCTCCTATGTGGCTTTAACACATTGGGGGACATTTACTATGTTTTGTGGCGCTCTCACCACATGTTCTATAGTCTCGGCGCCAGAAATGTCTCTGCACAGCTCTACAATATTAAATGTGTGTCTTCTTTCTGAGAGCAGGTCGGTAACAAAGCCAATGCAGACACCGACACTTTAAGTAAATGTTCCCCCATGTCCATTAATATTTGGAATGTTGCGGGGGCCCCATGAAGCCCGAACGGTAAGACAACATAGTGAAAAAGGCTCTCAGGGGTGATATATTGATCTGATATTGACTCTAGGAACTATAACAATATTTCTGTCAACACGCTACTTTTAGGGAGGGGCAGCAGCCTCAGAGGCATCCATGCATGCTGCCCCTGCTGTTTCCTGTCCATTTCCGTGGTGTTTCCATCCTTTTCTGAGGTTCCCAGGTGTTTGGCCAAGCTTCCCTGTGCAGAGCCTTGGTCCCCTTGAAAAATGCTCGAGTCTCCCATTGACTTCAATGGGGTTCGTTATTCGAGACGAGCACTCGAGCATCGGGAAAAGTTCGTCTCGAATAACGAGTACCCGAGCATTTTAGTGCTCGCTCATCTCTAGTCCTTACTCCAACGTTAACTTCAGATAATGAATGTAGTTTTATGCCACAGAAAGCTACGGAAAGGTTATTACATGCTGGTTCTGCTGAGGATGTGTGTATGGGGTTTTCATAAATCCCTTAGGGTGAAGACACACATGGCGTTTTTGGGCCGTTTTTAGTTAGTGCGTTTTCAGATCGTTAAAAACGCATGCGTTTTTGAAAAAACGTTTTTTAACGATCTGAAAACACACTAACTAAAAACGGCCCAAAAACGGCCTAAAAACGCCATGTGTGTCTTCACCCTTACGCTGCATTATTACGCTGTATTTCACTTTGGAATTTTCTGCACGGATAATACACTATGTGTGTAACCCCCACGAGGGTGTCTTATGTATCCATATTTTTGATGCAACTTTTTTAAGCGTATTAGAAAGACATGTTCTTCTACTTCTTTTGTCTAAACTGCAGTACTATGTAATTTGTAATACATTACCTAACAGATTTGGCAATCAGGAGTCTGGAAAAGTAAGGTGCTGATTGCTTGGTGTCACCTGACACCTCCTATACAAGCGGCTAGCTTGATCCCACACACAGAGCACATCCCTACATTTCCTGCAGCCTCAGCTCTCTTTATTATGTGTACCAGAACCTCATGATGTCACCATGACAAGTGTATAACCCCACCTTCTGTGTGACATCATGTGTTAGAGGAGTCACCCAGCCATACGGAAGGAAACAACATGTGAGTAATCAGAGAGGGGGAGATGGGTTACATAGAGGGCTAGCAGGCGGCCTGTCGCTCTATAGGAGGAAGGGGACGCAGGCTGTATCATTGCATATAGGCTGGATGGGAGGGAGACGAGCTTGCTGGCTATAAATCAGCAGGAAGTGGCTGTATGTGGGTTGCTGAGTATTTGCAACATGTTTGTGAGTTGCTGGGATACATTGTATACAAAGGCAGAAGCTGTTACAAGGTTGCGGTAGACAGGAAGGCAGTGTATTGTGGCTTGTATAAGAAGGAAGTGATTGGGTTACTTGATGGACAGTAGATACAAACATCTGGGCCTCCAAGGCGTTATATAAGCATGAGAAGGGGATGTGCTGTGCTAAATTATGTAAATGGAGAATGTATGCCCCCCAGCATTATGCATACAATGCAAGCACAGTCTGTACGAGACCATTGTCCGTTTTTCATTGCGCAATTTCGGAAAAACGGACAAAAACGCATGCGTTTTCAAAAAACGCATGCGTTTTTAAAAACGGATGCGTTTTTTAACGCATGCGTTTTTAACGATCTGAAAACGCACTTAGTAAAAACGGCCCAAAAACGGCCCAAAAACGCCATGTGTGTCTTCACCCTTTGGAGGTTCAGTAGTGTGTGGGTGCCTCATGCCTGTAACCTCTTTACAATGCCTAGGCACGCCCCTTACATAACGCAGTAGTGTGTGGCCTCCTGGTGCCTGTATGATCTCCCTGCATGCCTGGGCATACTCCTTATGAGGTTCAGCAGTGTGTGGCCTCCTGGTGCCTGTATGATCTCCCTGCATGCCTGGGCATACTCCTTAGGACAGTGATGGGCAACCTTTTAAGCTTGGTGTGTCAAAATTCGCCAAAAAAACGAGCATAACTCGGGTGCTGTGTCACCTTTAGGAAAAACCTAATTTTGTAATAACATATCCAGCAGCGGCCTCCCCTTATTAATAACATGTCCTGCAGCGGCCTCCCTTTACTACTAAAATACCCCTAGCGGCCTCCCTTTGAACTATAACAATATTTCTGTCAACACGCTACTTTTAGGGAGGGGCAGTCTTCATATAGCCCAGGGCCCATGTTTGCCTTAATCCGCCCCTGGTTCCCTCAGACAATAACAAGAGGACTCCATGGATGTGTTATTCTGGATCCCATGACCCCCCTATTTGCTCTCCCTCCATGTACAACTTGTCTGTTCTAACAAGCATCAGCCCAGTATAAAGGAAAGTCTCAACTGCATTAGGCTGGGGTTCATACGGAGCGGACCTTGGCCGGATAGCATATGCATTTCCACATGTGATCGGTAGCCAGGCTTTGGTGTCTTGTATTGTTTAAAGGTAAGACACCGGGGCCTTGTTACCGATCGCATATGCGATTTGGCCTAGGCCTGCCCCCTGTGTGCTAGCATAGCGTTTTGGAAGCGATGTTAGTGGAACATGTGACCCCGGCCTTAGTGTCCTGAGCAGGTGATGTGCTCCTTGGCGCCCCCCATGCCTTCCAGGGGGGAGCAACACACCCCTGCTCAGTGATCCTGGAGGTAATTTCTAGGATCTTCTGCTCATGTATCGGGAACAGAGAAAGGGACCACAATAGGAGGGGAGCGGGAATGGGGCATTGTACAGGGTGAGCTCCAGGATCCTGGCCGCCATCTGCTCTCTGTCCTTCTCCCGGATCCCTGGTGGATCATTGATGGAAAGGATCATCTTTAGGAGAAACCTCTGGGAGTCCTGTATCTATAGAACCTGAGGAAACATCAGAAGAACTAAGAGCAAACTCTATATGAAGCAATTGTGTCCATGACATGTGTGATGTGACAGATGGGGATGTGTCTCATGCTGCACATTGTCTCTATGTGTGTGATGTGACAGATGGGGATGTGTCTCATGCTGCACATTGTCTCTATGTGTGTGATGTGACAGGTGGGGATGTGTCTCATGCTGCACATTGTCTCTAAGTGTGTGATGTGACAGATGGGGATGTGTCTCATGCTGCACATTGTCTCTATGTGTGTGATGTGACAGATGGGGATGTGTCTCATGCTGCACATTGTCTCTATGTGTGTGATGTGACAGATGGGGATGTGTCTCATGCTGCACATTGTCTCTATGTGTGTGATGTGACAGATGGGGATGTGTCTCATGCTGCACATTGTCTCTATGTGTGTGATGTGGTGGCTGCTCATGTATGTTGTGTGTTACATGTATGACATGTGCTGCTTTACCTCTGACACTGATCAGTACAGACTCCTCCCCCTCCTAACCAGCGCCCCGCCTACACTGATCACATGGTCTAGGACATCCCAACAGGTCCTTCATCCACCACTTCTCCATACACATGTACACAAGGGAGACCCCGCCCCCTCTATGACATCACACTCCCGGGTCACGTGACTATTGGATAGCGAGCAGGAGGACTGTTTGAGGTAGAGAGAAGAGGTAAGTGACCAGAGGAGGGACTACAACTTCCAGCATACTCCGGGAGCACACACACTGTATGGAGGAACTACAACTCCCAGCATGCTCCAGGAGCACACACACTATATGGAGGGACTACAACTCCCAGCATGCTCCAGGAGCACACACCATATGGAGGGACTACAACTCCCAGTATGCTCCAGGAGCACACACACTATATGGAGGGACTACAACTCCCAGCATGCTCCCCAGGAGTAGGGGACACACTGCGACCACGCGGACGATGAAGTAAGCGACACTGGGATCTGAACCTAAGCGGCACCAGTGCAGAAGAGCCCGCCGCAAAGCGTGTGGACTTGATGCCGGCGTAGGTACCACCAAGTCATTCACAGGTATGACTTTTGTCCCGTGGAAGCCAAGCAGGGCAACACAGATGTTAGGCAGAATGTAGTCAGGGACAGCAGGAGGTCAGGACGGACCGGAGCAGAGGATCGGAGCGATGACATAGCAACAGATCAAGGGCAGGCGGAACAGGATCAAAGTCAAGTACCAACAGGCAGGAGGAGGGGTACCATACTTTTTCACGGACAGGAGCATGAAGGATCTGTCAGGAATTGCTGGGACAGAACGGCTTTTTGACATATCAGGGAAAGGCCAGCACCATCAGCAGACGCTGGTCCGTAAATCTTTGAGAGCTGGTGCACGCCCTAGGAGTCGGGGACCTTCACACAGCCACCGGGGAGCATCAATACGATTAGCAATTAGGCCCTATCCTGCGGCCTAGGGCCTGGTTGTTTTGTGGGAAGGAAAAACCCCTTTTTAAACAGCACGGCTACTGTTCTCTGCTGATGTCTTTTCAGGAGGTCTGAAGGTTATCAACTGATAGAGTGTCTCTATATTTTCAGTCAGTTCCCGTCCAAATATTCCTGTAGCCAAGTTGTGGGGCACTTGAGTGTTTGAGCCTACAAGGAAAGTCTTGCTGCATTGCAAATACATCCCTGCTGCCAAAAGACTCTCGCTTAGTGACTCTTTCTGTGCGGTGGGTGAGATGTAAGAGGTACTGTGTGGCGGAGAGAGAACCGCTATCTTTCCTACAGGCAGATAAAAAGTACATGGATAAAAGCCCTGGATTTCACTGCAGTAACCAAGGGTAATGCAAGACATGTGGTAAGCAGGAGTGTCAGCTGGTATATGAGCCGTCGCTAGATAGACACCTTTGTAATGTCCGTACTGGGCCGGCTTATTATGGGAGTAGGGGTTTAGGATGGGTACTTGGAATCTACTCAGTCCGGGCTTCGGTCCCTGGGTTTCTGTCTAGACACAGAGCGGGTCAACAGACCTCGTTAGGCCTGATTTAGTCATGCAGGCCAGAAGCAGTAGGTGAGCAGAGCTGAGGAGGGACGTGTTACACGCAAAGGTGACTAGTGCCTCCGTGATATTCTGCATGGCCAAGAGCGTGTGCCGGGCAGCCTGGTACGGTATAGTTAGTGTGTTATTGATTAGGCAGTGCACAGCCGGCGGGTTTAATTTGATATTTGTATGTGCCTAAGCCAAGTGAATTGTGTTTTGACAAAGCAGTGTGAATACAAAACACTGGCTTTTTGGACTTTTAACTATGCGTATCCCTGCTTCTGCAACTGCTACAAGGCATTACAAGAGCAATCCACTACAGTGTGGACTAAATGTTTTTTTTTTCAGGTAGTTTTATGTGTGCGGTTTTGTGCCCTGTATAGTGAGATGGATGATAGGACTTTCACGTGGGCACTTGTCTGAAGAGGTAAACGGACCATTTTGCCAATTTTCCAGGGGCGGCCAGGACTTTTATGTGAAAACCATCTCCTCCCATGGGAGGTGGACTAGAATGCACGGGACCTATATAGGCACGGTCATGGTGCCATGACTGAACTGTGAGGCAGCGCAAATGACAGAACAGTTCCTTTCTGCCCGAGTTCGATTTCGAACACTAAACTATGGGTCTCGCCAGCTGAAACGGTGGGTTTGGCAAACACAGCCACGTGCACATGCCTCAGTCTGCATCTCACGTGGCGTTACCTCATGTTAAGAAAACGTTTGGAATTAAACAATGCAAAGACACCGGGGCGTGGTTACCAATCCGTTACCAATGCTGCCCATAAGCTGTTTGACTTGCTTCAAACACAGCTTGGGTGAAGACACACGTGGGTTTTAGGCCGTTTAGTTAGTGCGTTTTCACACGTTAAAAACGCATTGCATTTTCAAAATTTACCAATTATCTTATATTCAAATGGGCAAAAACGGCAGCGTTTTAACGGTTTGGAAAACGAAACTCTACTAAAACGGCCCAAAAAGTGTCATCACCCTCAGGTGAAGACACCACATGGCGTTTTTGGGCCGTTTTTAGTTAGTGCAGTTTTCAGATCGTTAAAAACGATGCGTTAAAAAACGCATCCGTTTTTTAAAAACGATCCGTGTTTTTGAAAAAGCATCCGTTTTTGTCAGTTTTTCATTGCGCAATTTCGAGGAAAAAAACGGACAAAAACGTCATGCGTTTTCAAAAAACGCATGCGTTTTTAAAAAAGGATGGTTTTTTAACGCATGCGTTTTAACGACTGAAACGACACTTATAAAAACGGAGCCCAAAAGGCCCCCCAAAAACGCCATGTGTGTCTTCACCCTCAGGGTTGCATTCACACATTTCAGTTTTTAGATGCAGTTTTTTGAAGCCAAAAGCAGGTGTGGATCATAATAAGAGGAGGATAATTCATGAGAGAAGCTTGTCTGTAGTATCCAAAAGCCAGGAACGCCTCTGAATTGTCTGGTGCCCACCGGTTGAGGTCCAACTCGGATATTATCAGCATCTCATTGAATGGAGTTAAAACTATGCCCGACCCGATTACCCCAAATCCCCAAATAGTGTGTCTCTCCTTCCCAGCGCACATTCTTGGTTGCGGGGTCGGCTGAGCCCTCTAGGAGTAATGGCCTGAGAGTGATGATCCATTATCCAAATAGAACTGAGGACGTATCCTATGTGGCTTCCATGCTAAACATTGCGGGGAACATTACCTATGTTGTTGGCTGCTCTCACCACATGTTTATAGTCTCGCGCCAGAACAGTTCTGACACCAGCTTACATATTTAAATGGTGTCTCTTTCCTGAGAGCCAGGTCCGGTAAACAAAGGCCAATGCAGGCAACCGACACTTAGTAAAGTGGGGGGGGTTCCCCCATGCAGTACATATTTCGGAACTGCGGGCCCTTTCGCTCCCCAGGGGACCACTGAATGACTTCTTTAGCCTTACGAACGGTTTAAGAACACATACTGAAAAAGGGCTATCAGGGGTGATATATTGATCTGATCACTTGACTGCTAGGAACTATAACAATATTCTTGTCAAACACGCTACTTTTCAGGGACGGGGCAGTTCCTCATATAGCCACACGGGCCCATGTCTGCTTAAATCCGCCCATACTGGTTCACTCAGACAATAACAAGAGAGGACTCCCATGGAGGGTTATTACTGGATCCCATGCGACCCCCAATTTGCTTCTCCCTCCATGTAACAACTTGTCTGTTCTACAAGCATCAGCCCGTATAAAGGGAAAGTCTCAAACTGCTTTAGGCGGCGGTTCCATAGTATGAGCGACTTGGCCCCGTGATAGCATTGCAATGTTCAACATGTGTGATCGGTAGCAAGGATTTGGTGTCATGTATTGTTTAAGGTAAGACACGTGGCACTTGTACCAGATGAATATGCGATTTGGGCCAGGACAGCACCCCTGTGTTAGGTTAGCGTTTTGGAAGCGATGTTAGTCGGAAACCATGTGCACCCGAGCTAGTGGTCCTGAGCATTCGGTGATGTGTGATACATGGACGCCCCCAATCGCTTCAGGGGGGAGCAACACCACCCCGCTCAGTCGATCCTGGAGGTAAGCTTCTAGGATCTTTCTGCTTCATGTATCAGTGAATGATGCGTGGAGGCCTGGGTGATGGCTCGGGGTCATCCTCCCTGCAACACGGAGCGGGCCAGGTATACCACATCACCAGAATCGACTTTTCTATCACTACTGTGTAAACCTGTGCTCATGGGGAGACACTGATCACTACATAGACTCTAAGGAACCTTCATACAAGCTCCCCAGCTATTTCCACTCGCCGTTTTCATAGAGATAAGAGCCGGTCCTGGAGACTCCACTATCACGGTTATCAAGATGATCATTCCCCAGGCGTTGCAGATAACGGATATCTCGCAGTCCATCGTCGCTCTCGTCCTTCTTCCATCCACGGATCCCGTGGATAATTGATGAAAGGACCTCATCTTTACCGGAGAAACCTCGGAGTACCTGGGATATAAGAACCTGAGAAAATGAGAAGAACTAAGAGTATAAAACTCTATATGAAGGCAATTTGCCTTGTCCATGACATGATGTGTGACCTGTGACAGATGGGATGTGTCTCATGGAACATGGTCTCTATGTGTGTGAGTGACAGATGGGCGGTTATGTGCACAGTCTATATTGTGACGCTGCCACAATGAGTGTCTCCTGATCTGCCATTGGCCTCTTGTGTGTGAGTGGACAGCCATGGGGATGGGTCTACATGCTTGCACATTGTCTCTATGTGTGTGATGTGACAGATGGGGGATCGGTCTCATGCATGCACATCTTGTCTCTATGTGTTGTGAGTGTGACGTGGGATGTACCTTCCTGCGCACTGTATATACGGTGATGGCAGATGGGGAGTGTCTATGCTGCACATTCGGTCTTATGCGATGTGAGTGTGCAGCGATGGGATGTGTCTCATGCGCACATTGTCTCTATGTGGTGAGTGGACAGATGGGGATGTGTCTCATGCTGCCACATTGTTTCTATGTGTGTGATGTGACCGATGGGGAGGTCTCATGCTGCCATTGTCTCTTATGGTCTGTGATTGTGACAGATGGGGCAGGTGTTTCATGGCGCATCTGTCCTGCTATGTGTGTGCGATTACGGACAGGATGGGGATGTTGTCTTAATGACTGCACACTGTCCTCGTATGAGTGTGATGTGAAGATGGGGATGTCGTCTACATGCTTGCCACATTGTCATGATGTGTCTGATGTGAACAGATGGGGGATGCCTGGTCTCCATGGCTGCACATTGTTCTACTTGTGTGTGTGTGACAGATGGGGACTGTGTCTCATGCTGCACATTGTCTTATGTGTGTGATGTGACAGATGGGGGGGATGTGTCTATGCTGCTGACATTGTCTCTATGTGTGTGATGGACAGATGGAGATGTGTTCATGTGCCACATTGTCTCTATGTGTGTGATGTGACAGATGGGGATGTGGTCTCTGCTGCACATTGTCTCTATGTGTGTGATGTGACAGATGGGATGTGTCTCATGTGCACATTGTCTTATGTGTGTGATGTGAAGATGGGGATGGGTTTCATGCTGCACATGTCTCTATGTGTGTGATGTGACAGATGGGGATGGTCTATGACGACATTGTCTCTATGTGTGTGATGTGACAGATGGGATTGTGTCTCATGCTGCACATTGTCTCTATGTGTGTGATTGTGACAGATGGGGATGTGTCTCATGACCGCACATTGTCTCTATGTGTGTGTGTGACAGATGGGGGAGTTGTCTCATGCTGCACATTGTCTCTATGTGTGTGATGTGGACAGCTGGGGATGTGTCTCCTGCTGCACACTGTATCTCTGTGTGTGATGTGACACGATGGGGATGTGTCTCATGCTGCACATTGTCTCTATGTGTGTGATGTGACAGATGGGGATTGTGTCTCTCATGATGCACATTGTCTAATGTGTGTGATGTGACAGATGGGGATGTGTCTCTGCTGCAACATTGTCTCTATGTGGTGAGTGACAGAGGGGATGTGTCTCATGCTGCACATTGTCTCATGTGTGTGATGTGACAGATGGGGACTGTGTCTGCTGCTGCAATGTCTCTATGTGTGTGATGTGAAAGATGGGGATGTGTCTACATGCATGCACATTGTCTCTATGTGTGTGATGGACAGATGGGGATGTGTCTCTGCTGCACATTGGGGCAAAGGCAAATCTTAATTCGGGCCCATTCGCGATCCAGCGGCGCGTTCTCTGCTTGGATTCGGGTCCGGACGGGATTATGAAGGTAGTTCATCCGCCGTCCACCAGGTGGGCCCTGCTGCGCTGAAAATCAATCTCTCACGCGCCGGAATGCACCACCTCGGGACCAGGTGAAGGTAAGCGCTCCCCAAGCGACACTTTCGGGTTTTAAATGCGGCCGGTTTTTCCGAACTACGTCGGTGTCTAGTTCGATGGCCAGCCCACCTCGGATTTCCGTCGCGCGGCATGGGCGCCGATCGCGCCCAACGATCGGTGCGCGACACAATCCCGGGGGGCAATAGGTCAATGAGCAAATCGAGAAATATATTCGGGTAGGGAACACGTAGGGAAAACGCAGATTCGGGCCCTTAGTAAATGACCCACTTGTCTCTATGTTTTTTGTTTGGGAAGTGACAGATGGGGGGTGTGTCTCGCTGCACATGTTCTCTAGTGTGTGATGTGACAGGTGGGGATGCTGTCTACATGCTGCACATTGTCTCTATGTGTGTTGAGTGAACAGCTGGGGTGTGTCTCCTGAGCACATTGTCTCTATGTGTGTGATGTGACAGATGGGGGGGGGGATGTGTCTCAGGACTGCACACTTGTCTCTATGGGTGTGTGATTGTGACGAGGGGAGGTGTTCATGTGCACATCTGTCTCTATGATGTGTGATGTGACAGATGGGGATGTGTCTCATGCTGCACATTGTCTCTGATGAGTGTGAGATGTGACAGGTGGGGATGGTTCATGTGACATTGTCTCTAGTGGGTGATGTGACAGATGGGGATTGGTGTCTCTGCTGCACAGTCTCTATGTGTGTGATGTGACAGATGGGGGATGGTCTCATGCTGCCACATTGTTCTATGTGGTGTGATGTGACGTGGGGAGGTGTGTCATCTGCTGCACATTGTCTCTAAAATGTGTGGTGGACGATGGGGATGATGGTCTCATGCTGCACATTGTTTTTTCTTATTATGGTGTGATGTGCAGATGGGGATGTGTATCATGCTTGCACATGTTCTTGTGTGTGATGGACAGCCCATGGGGATGTGTCTCATGCTGCAAATCTGTCTCCTATGGTGTGATGGACAGTGGGGAGTGTCCAGTGACATGTCAGTGAATATTGATATGCTGCAACATGCTGTCTATGTGTGTGATGTGACAGAGTGGGGATGTGTCTCATGCTGCACAGTTGTCTCTAGGTGGTGATGTGACAGATGGGGTGTGTTCTGCTGCATGTCTCATGTGTGCTTGACGATGGATGTTGTGCATTGTTGCATGATGGTGAGTGATCATGGGAGGAGATGTGTATCAGGACATGTGTCTCTATGGGTGTGCATGTGAGCTTAGATGGGGATGAATCTCCGGCATGCACAGGTAGTCTCTATGTGTGTGATGTGACAGAGTGGGGAGTGTTCCTGTAACACTGCTTTACATGTGTTTCTTTGTTGTGGATGAGGGACAGATGGGGAGGTTCAGGTGCAACCTTGTCTCTAGGGTGTGATGTGTCAGAGGGATGTGTCGTCATGCTGCCACATGTCGATTATGAGTGTGATGTGACAGATGGGGATGTGTCTCAGCTGCACTGTCTTATTGTGTTGACTGGTGACAGGAGGGGGATGTGTGTTCATGCTGCACATTGTCTCTAGCGTTGGATGTTGGACAGATGGGGTGTTCTCATTGCGACACATTGTCTTCTATTGTGTGACTTGTGACAGATGGGGATGTGTCATGCATGCGACCATGTTCTCATGTGTGTGATTGTGACCAGATGGGGATGGTCTCAGCTGCACACATGTCTCTATGTGTGTGATGTGGACAGTGGAGGTCTGGGAATCGTCTAATGGAACAGTGTAACTACTTGTCTCTATGTGTGTGACTGTGACAGATGGGGATGTGTCTCATGCTGCCACACTGTCTCTATGTGTGTGACCTGTGAAGATGGGGATGTGTCTCATGCTGCACATTGTCTCTATGTGTGTGATGTGACAGGTGGGGATGTGTCTCATGCTGCACATTGTCTCTATGTGTGTGATGTGACAGATGGGGATGTGTCTCATGCTGCACATTGTCTCTATGTGTGTGATGTGACAGGTGGGGATGTGTCTCATGCTGCACATGTATGACATGTGCTGCTTTACCTCTGACACTGATCAGTACAGACTCCTCCCCTCCTAACCAGCGCCCCGCCTACACTGATCACATGGTCTATGACATCACCACAGGTCCTTCATCCACTTCTCTATAGACATGTAGACCATTCAGATCACTGTCTTTCTAGAGGCCCCGCCCCTCAGTGACGTCACACTCCCCGGGTCACATGACTGGTGGATAGTGAGCAGGAGGAAGTGTGTGACGTGAGAGTGTCCTGCACTGAGGAGAGAAGAGGTAAGTGATCAGAGGAGGAACTACAACTCCCAGCATGCTCCAGGAGCACACACACTATATGGAGGGACTACAACTCCCAGCATGCTGCAGGAGCGCACACACTGTATGGAGGGACTACAACTCCCAGCATGCTCCAGGAGCACACACACACTATATAGAGGGACTACAACTCCCAGCATGCTCCAGGAGCACACACACTATATGGAGGGACTACGACCCCCAGCATGCTCCAGGAGCACACACACTATATGGAGGGACTACAACTCCCAGCATGCTCCAGGAGCACACACACTATATGGAGGGACTACGACCCCCAGCATGCTCCAGGAGCACACACACTATATGGAGGGACTACAACTCCCAGCGTAATAAGGCATAATTTTGTTTTTACTGTGTTTTTGCCATTAATCACAGGAAGAAGCATCAATACTCTTATAGATTTATATCTGGGGCTCAAACCCCTAATCATTGTAAGGTGACTTTCAAATTAAATGAGTCTGTGTCCAGCGCTGGAATTGACTAACTTGAATGAAAAGACAAGACCTGTCCTTGCAGGAAGTTAGCAACAAGACTGATAAGTCTTATTGAGGGACGGACATTTATAGAAATCCATAAGGCACTTTACATAAGGCGTGTAATTAGGAAAGCAGCAACTCACCCAGGAAATGTAACACTATTGGATGTAAGCACACAAAGGAGTCTAATACTATGGGCTACATGCAAATACTGAAACTTCCCAGGTGCTCGCCTGGATACCTTCCTCTAGGTGGTGCTAGCGAGCACTAAGTCTTTGTTCAGAGAGGGAAACACCCAAACTTAGTTATCACTACACAAAGTTATATGAAATGAATGAGTCTTTAAAATGTCCGACAATACGTAAGATGGCGTCTGAGTCCAGTGTAATATCTTTAACAATACTGTATTGTTATAGGAACCTGTCACATCATTATAGCCAAATAACCCCCCATGGGCCAATATTTGAGCCCACAAAGTCTCCCTCCATGTGGGGTCCAGTATCTGCTATTAGTGAGGAGCGGCACAGTCCAGCGCCATCACTCCTCCCTCAGTCCAGTGACCTCCCCTCCAGTGTCTGGAGAATAATAATAATAATAATTCTTTATTTATATAGCGCGCACAGATTCCGCAGCGCTGCACAAGCATATCAAATTGGTCCCTGTCCCCATGGGGCTCACAATCTAAACAAATCCCCATCTGTCACATCACACATGTCATGGACACAATTGCTTCATATAGAGCAGTGGTGGTGAACCTATGGCACGGGTGCCAGAGGTGGCACTCAGAGCCCTTTCTGTGGGCACCCAGGCCATCACCAGCGAGGACTCCAGGTATCTTCTTGCAGTCCCAGACAGCCCAGGACTTGCTGTGCACAGAGCTATTTTAAAGTGACACCTGTACCTGGGACTACTGGAGGAGTGGGAAGGTGTGGGCAGATCTGGCAAATCTTCCTGTCTATGGGACCCTGGAGGGAAGCTACAATGATCATCCAAATTTCTTCTTGCTTCTGCTTAATTGGTGTCCTCAGGGTGCTGGTATGAATGAAAGCTGTGAGAGATTGTTGGCACTTTGTGATAAATAAGTGGGACTTGGTTATAGTTTGGGCACTCGGTCTCTAAAAGGTTCCCCATCACTGATATAGAGTTTGCTCTTAGTTCTTCTCATGTTTCCTCAGGTTCTATAGATACAGGACTCCCAGAGGTTTCTCCTAAAGATGATCCTTTCATCAATGATCCACCAGGGACCGGGAGAGAAGGACAGAGAGCAGATGGCGCCAGGATCCTGGAGCTCACCCGGAGATGATCTCCTTGATAACGGAGAGGTGAGAGTCTCCCAGGACCCGGCTCTTATCTTAGGCAATCAACAGCGGGCAATGACTGGAGGTGCAGTATTCTTAGGATCGTATGATAGTGATCGATGTCTCACATACACCAGGAGCTGTACACAGGAGTGACAGAAGTCGGTCTGGTGAGTGTTGTGGCACCACCGTGGTGCAGGGAGTGGACAGAGCCCCATCACGAGCTCCCCCTCTCACTGACCATGAGAGAAGATCCTTAGAACTTCTCCAGGATCATGACTGTGCTCGGAGCAGGTGCAGTGCTTGGCGGGAATGCTGGGACTGACAATAACACAAGGGAGGGGTCTTGGGGTGATGCCTGGTGTCTTGTGGGTGTCAGGTCTATAAGGTCGGACGTCGTGTCTATTTTGTGGAGAGTGGGAAGTTATTTTAGTCGTCTTCGAAGGGTCACAAGGCCAGTCCAGGCATCACGCTGGAGGCCAAGCTCTCCCCAAGTAGGAGGAGACCTCTGGTATAGAGGACGAGAGGTGTGAGACCTCAGGTTCTATGATACCAGACTCCCAGAGGTTTATCCTAAAGATGATCCTTTCATCAATGATCCACCAGGGACCGGGAGAAGGAAGGAGCAGAGAGCAGAGGCGCCAGGATCCTGGAGTCACCCTGGAGATGATCTCCTTGATAACGGAGAGGTGAGAGTCTCCCAGGACCCGGCTTATCTTAGGATCAAACAGCGGGATGACTGGAGGGTGAGGTTCTTAGGATCATGGAGTGATCGTGTCTCCATACACAGGATTACACAGTAGTGAAGAAGTCGTCTGGTGAGTGTGTGGCACACCGTGGTGAGGGGATGGGACGAGCCCCATCACCGAGGCTCCACCTCATTCACTGACATGAGCAGAAGATCCTAGAACTACCTCCAGGATCACTGAGCTGCTGCGCGGAGGGTGCGAGTGCGGGGAATGCTGGGACATTGACAATAACACAAGGGAGGGGTCTGGGTGATGCTCGTGTCATTGTGGGTGTCAGGTCTATAAAGGTTCGCGACGTCAGTTGTGCTATTGTCTGTGGAGAGTGGGAGTATATTTACTTGAAGGTCAAAAGGACCAGTCAGGACATCTACGATGGAGGCCAACGCTCTATATCGACCCAGGTAGAGGAGACCTCCTGTGAATGATAGAGGACGAGAGGTGTGAGACCTCAGGTTCTATGATACCAGACTCCCAGAGGTTTTCCTAAAGATGATCCTTTACATCAATGATCCACCAGGGATCCGGGAGAGGAAGGACAGAGAGCAGATGGCGCCAGGATCTGGAGCTCACCCGGAGATGATCTCCTGATAACCGGAGAGGTGAGAGTCTCCCAGGACCCGGCTCTTATCTCTAGGATCAAACAGCGGGATGACTGGAGGGTGAGGTTCTTAGGATCATGGAGTGATCGTGTCTCCATACACAGGATTACACAGTAGTGAAGAAGTCGTCTGGTGAGTGTGTGGCACACCGTGGTGAGGGGATGGGACGAGCCCCATCACCGAGGCTCCACCTCATTCACTGACATGAGCAGAAGATCCTAGAACTACCTCCAGGATCACTGAGCTGCTGCGCGGAGGGTGCGAGTGCGGGGAATGCTGGGACACTGACAATAACACAAGGGAGGGGTCTGGGTGATGCACGTGTCATTGTGGGTGTCAGGTCTATAAGGTCGCGACGTCAGTTGTGCTATTCTCTCCGTGGAGGAGTGAGGAGTATATTATCGTCTCGAGGTCAAAAGGACCAGTAACCGGCATCTACGCTGGAGGACCAACGCTCTATATCACCCAGGTAAGGAGGAGACCTGTCTGTGATCTAGAGGACGAGAGGTGTGAGTTCTATAGATACAGGACTCCCAGAGGTTTCTCCTAAAGATGATCCTTCCATCAATGATCCACCAGGGATCCGGGAGAAGGACAGAGAGAGATGGCGTGCCAGGATCCTGGAGCTCACCCTGGAGATGATCTCCTTGATAACCGGAGAGGTGAGAGTCTCCCAGGCACGGCTCTTATCTCTAGGAATACAGCGGGAAATGACTGGAAGGTGAAGGATTCTTAGGATCTATGTAGTGATCAGTGTCTCCCCATACACAGGTTACACAGGGAGTGAAGAAGTCGTCTGGTGAGTGTGGACCCCCGTGTTCAGGAGGATGGACCCAGAGCCCCATCACCGAGCCTCCCCTCATTCACTGATACATGAAGCAGAAGATCCTAGAACTTACCTCCAGGATCACTGACTGCTGAGCGGAGAGGGTGAGCGCTGCGGGAATGCTGGGACATTTTACAATAACACAAGGGAGGGGGTCTCGGGTGCTGACTGTGTCTTGTGGGTGTCAGGTTCCTATAGGTGTCAGGACGTCGCTGTCTATTCGTCCTGGAGGATGGAGGAGTATATAGAAGGTCCAAAGGACCAGTAAACGACATCATCATGGAGGACCACCATCCCTACATCACCAGGTAAGAGGAGACCTTCCTGTTATGCTAGAGACAGGTGTGGAGGTCACCTCCTCCATCATCTCTCATCAACATATAGACAATGTATCAGTCACTGTGTATATTTCCTATAGATGGATCCAGTCAGAGAAATCCACCAGAGAGATGTCCCAGTCCTGAAGATTCCCAAGATTGTCCAGAAGAACCGGTGCAGAACATCCCACTGGATCATCAGGTAGATGGAGCTGAGGTTCCTGTAAATCCTCTATAGATGGATGTAATGAAGCTACTTACTTTCTCCAGCAGCAGAGGGGTGGAGGGTCTAGGGCAGAGGTTCTGGCAGAGTATAAATCCTCCTTTTAGTATCTCTCAGTGTCAGGATTCAGAAATAGTGGATCCTCTGGGCCACCGCAGGAGGTGGTACTTGCTGACACCTGGGACCGGCGAAGTTTCTAGGCCACTTGATTGATGCGCTTTATTACCTTATAGGCCCAAGGAACTGGGGGCCAAGTTGGTGGCTGAGTATCTTAAGCTGGACGTATCTGGAGGATAACCATACTTTGTCACCAGGAGAGAAGACGTTTCTTATCAGCCTGGGTCTTGGTACGGTCTGCAGCTCGTAGAAGGGACTGGCGGGTCTGGTCCCAAACAGACTTGAGCACCAGATCCTCTACCACCGGGACATCAGAGGGAATAGGCAGCAGAAGAGGAGGGCGAGGAATACGTCCATAAACCACAAAGAACGGAGCCGAACCAGTAGATCCCGAGTAAAGGGAATTGTCGGAGAACTCAGCCCAAGGTAGAAGGTCAGCTCAGTTGTCTTGTCGGGCTGAGACGAAGTGGCGCAGGTAACAGCCCAAGGTCTGGTTCACCCTTTCTACTTTTCCATTCGACTGAGGGTGGTAGGCAGAAGAAAAGTGAAGGTTGACCTGCAGCTGGTTACACAAGGAACGCCAGAATTTGGACACAAACTGGACTCCTCGATCGGACATGATGTGTAGCAGAAGACCGTGCAGCTAGCAGAAGACCATGCAGCCGGAAGATATGTTTGAAGAAAAAACTGGCAAGCCGTGAGGAAGACGGAAAACCTGGTAGGGGAACAAAATGGGACCTTTTGGAAAACCGGTCCGTTGCCACCCAGATGACAGTACTGCCCGAGGGGACGGGCAGATCGGTGACAAAGTCCATTGCCACGCGAGACCACAGGGGACTTGGTATCAGCAATGGAAGTAACAGTCCGGCCGATTTGAGACGAGAGGCTTTATTGCGGGTACAGGAGGAGCAGGATCCCACAAACTCCCGAACATCTTTGATCAGGTCTGGCCACCAGTAGTAGCGGGAGATGAGGGCCACGGAGCGTTGCAGGACAGGGCATCAACCTTGACATTCTTGTCAGCCATACAAAAATGAATTAGCAGGTCGCAGCGGGAGAAGAACAATGACCAACGGGCTTACCTGGGATTCAGGCGCTGGGCTGTCTTCCATCTTCCAGAAGATACCGCTATTCTTCTAAGAGCAAGTTTGATGGCCAACAGTTCTGTCTCCAATTGAATAATTCCTCTCAGCTGGAGAAAAGGTCTTCGAAAAGAAGCCGCATGTGAAAGTTCGGCCCTTGGGCCCTTTCTGGGTGAGCACCTCTCCAGCTCCTACGGAGGACGCATCCACCTCAAGCAGAAAGGGTTTGTTCGTATCTGGCCTAGTGAGCACGGGAGCCAGGGCAAAAGCGGACTTCAACTTGGAGAAACCCATTTCAGCAACCGGAGACCAAGCACGTGGATTGGCACCCTTTTTGGTGAGCAGCACGATGGGAGACACCAGAGTGGAAAAATGCGGAATAAACTGCCGGTAATAGTTTGCAATACCCAGTAACCTCTGTATGGCTCGTAGGCCCTCTGGGCGTGGCCACTGAAGAACTGTAGACAGTTTTCCGGGGTCCATCTGGACGCCTCTGTCGGAAATTATGTAACTGAGGAATGGAAGGCTGTGCTGGTGAAACTGGCACTTTTCTAACTTGGCGTAGAGGTTATTGGCACGAAGAACTCGTGGTACGTGTGCCTGGTGGGCACTCAAGGTCTGGAGAGTATATTAAGATGTCATCTAAGTAGACCACGACACATGTATAAAGAAGGTCCCAAAAAATGTTGTTCACAAACTTCTGAAAGACTGCAGGGGCATTACACAGTCCAGAGGGCATTACTAAATACTCAAAGTACCCGTCACAGGTATTAAACGTGTCACTTGTCACCTTTGCGGATCCGCATGAGATTGTTAGCACCGCGGAGATCCAGCTTGGAGAACACCTTAGAACCGCGCAGGCGATCAAAGAGTTCCGTAATCAACGGCAGGGGGTAGCGGTTTTTAACCGTGATCTTGTTCAGCCCACGATAGTCTATACAGGGACGTAAGGAGCCATCCTTCTTGGTAACAAAGAAGAAACCTGCGCCAGCAGGAGAGGGGAACTTGCGTATGAAAACCCTTTGCAGATTCTCCTTGATGTAGTCGGACATGGCAGCAGTCTCGGGTACAGAAAGAGGATAGACACAACCTCTGGGAAGAGTTGCACCCGGAAGGCGATAACTAGCTGGCAGACCCTCCAGATACTTGGAAGACAACGTCAAAGTCCTGTCAGGTAGCAGACGAGGGATCTCCATACAGTGTGAGGAGCAATTCGGACCCGAACGGAGACCAGTCCAGCACAGGGGCATGATGACAGGGCAAGGGAGACCCAGCAGGAGAGGGGAAGTACATTGGGGTAGCACAAACAAAGAAAGTCTCTCTTTGTGTAGAACACCAACTTGAGGGAGTAGGGGTTCTGTACGGAACCAGATGGGTACGGAGAGAATCTGGCCGCTGACTGAGGCAATGGACAACGGTCTCTCGAGATGAACCACCGGGAAGTGATGCTGGGAGACCAGGGAAACATCCACAAAGTTCGCTGTAGAGCCGAAATCCAGGAAAGCAGAAACCTGGACCAGGTCACCAGATCCGAGCAGTAAGGGAATGTTCAGTCTTGGAGAAGCCTCTGTCTCACCTAGGGACGCTTCTGCCATTAAGCCTAGGTGATAACGTCCATCCGGACACTGGGGACGAACGGGATATGTTTTGAAAAGATGTCCAGGAGAGGCACAATATAGGCAGAGGTTCTCCAGCCGTCGCCGAGAACGTTCTTGCAGGGAAAGCCAGGATCTACCCACTTGCCTGGGTTCCTCAGCAGCAGGGAAGACGGGAAACTGAGCAGGTCTTTGAAAAACAGGGGCCAAGCGATATAAGCGTTGGACCCGAGGTTCGGCCTGTTCCAAGCGTAGTTCTTCGGAACGCTCTGAAAAACAGATATCTATCCAAGTGGCCAGTGAGATGAGACCACTCAGAGTAGACAGCAAGTGCCAGGCAGATAGAGCATCCTTAATGTGACCAGAAAGTCCTAAAGGATGCCATCAAAGCTGCTTTATTCCAAAATAACTCGGAAGCCAGGGTGCAAAAAACGGACAGCATAGTCACCCAAGATGCGTCTCTTGCATCAGGTTCAGCAATCCGGTCTCCGCCGATGATGCACGGCGCGTTTTCCTCAAAGACTTCACCCGGACCTCTGTGCAAAAGGAAGAGATGTCACGCTGTAAGTGGATCCTTCTCTTGTCCAGAGGGTTGCACCCCATGCCTATGCCTTCACTGACAGAAGACTGATAATAAACTCCACAAAATAATTGGGACCTAGCTCAGAAACTGTGAAGGAATATGCAGGGAGCACTGGGTGACGAAGTTTTCCTGCACAGTTTGGGATCCCCGTCAAATTTGGACGTTAAGGAAAGTCTCAACCTGGGTTCAGCGGAGGCAAACAAGCAGAAGAAACAGGAGGAGCTGCTGAAGCTTGCTGTGGTGGATGCGGCTGGGAAGTCCATAGATGTTGCAGCGGGATCCACGGCCAGATCTTACTGTCAGGATTCAGGAACAGTGGAGGTGGTACTAGCCGACACCTGAGTCTAAGTGGCACCTGGTCTTCAACAGAGCCCGCCGCAAAGCGGGATGGACTTGCTGCAGCAGGGTACAGGTTCCACAGGTGCAACTAGCCCGCGGTGGCAGCCGAGGTCGAGGTACCTTAACAGGAGACCTTCTGCCTGGTCAGGTCCAGGCAGAAGGTCAGGGCAAGCGGCAGAGATGCAAGGTCAAGTCCAAATCTGGTTCAGCAACGAGAGGTCCAGGCAGATGGGAACGGGAGGACAGAACTCCGTGAAAAAGGAAGAGATGTCAGCCGTAATGGGATCCTTCTTGTCCCAGAGGGGTGCACCCATGCCTATGCCTTCACGGACAGAAGACTGATAATAAACGCCACCTTGGACCGCTCAGAGACGAACTGTGAAGGAATATGCAGGGAGCACTGGACCACCGCGGGAGGTGGTACTAGCCGACACCTGAGTCTAAGTGGCACCTGGTCTTCACCAGAGCCCGCCACAAAGCGGGATGGACTTGCTGCAGCAAGGTACAGGTTCCACAGGTGCAACTAGCCCGCGGTGGCAGCCGCGGTCGAGGTACCTTAACAGGAGACCTTCTGCCTGGTCAGGTCCAGGCAGAAGGTCAGGGCAAGCGGCAGAGATGCAAGGTCAAATCCAAATCTGGGTCAGCAACGAGAGGTCCAGGCAGATGGGAACGGGAGGACAGGCACACGGGACACAGGAACGTAGCAACATGGAGGGACTCTGGTAAAACAGCAACACGGAGGGACTCTGGTAACGCAGGAATACACAGGAACGCAGGAATATCGCAGGGGAGCTTTCACAATGGAGTACACACAATGATCCGGCAGGGATTGATGGGAGCCGCTGGATTAAATGCAGAACAGGAAGTGGCCAGCGCCAATCACCTGTGCGCTGGCCCTTTAAATCCACAAGTATTGCCGCATGCGCGCCCTAGTCTGGACGGGAGTGGGAACCAGGAGAGGTAAGTCCATGGTAGCGGGGCTGGCGCAGCGAAGAGGGGCCACGGGTGCACCTGTGACAGTATTTATATTATCTGTGAGCTCCTCCCTCTCTGCAGCCCCGGCTTTTCCTCCCTGCTACCGACCGGCTAGGAGCGTGGAGGGAGAGTGAATATTCCAGGGGCTTTAACTTTGGATTGGCCAAAAAAACTAAGATATTAACTGTTGGGCCCCCTTCACATGAATATTTTTGTGGTTTGAGGAGCTGCTAAAAATCTAAAGCTATGGCTCTTAGAGGCCAGTATGTATTATATATGTACATGGCAACTGAGGTGCCACTAAGTAAAGACGAATCAGACTCTTGGTGATAATCTTCTCCCTCATCCATGACTTCTACAGTGGTCAAAATGTCTGGTTTCTGCTGCACTTCATATACATTAGAAGCTGCCTGTGTGTATTTCTATACATAGCCCAGCCTGACCTCCTGTGACCATCAGCATTGCCCCTGAAGGATTAATACGCCTAAGGCTTATATAGGTGTTAATGTGACCTCTGATCTATGGTATCAGGAGATTATTCCCCTTAGTTCCTGGTTCTGGAGGTTTCTGTCCATCAAGATAATGTCTGGATACATTTCCTTGTTTTCTCAGGTCCTTCATGTTGGATCTTTCCAGGAAAGTTGTGGTGGAAGGAGGAGCGGAGAGGAAATCCCCTCATCAGTGACAGAGGAGGGTAAGAGCCTTTCATGTATCTTGTGGGTTATTCTTCCCTTATACATTGCAGGGAGAGGTCACATCCAGGGGAGGAGATGGAGATGACATGGACACCGGCTCATCTGTCTCTGGTTTCCTCCTCCAGTCAGTCAGATCATTCGATACCCAGATGTTGTGTTTTGATAAGGTTTGGAGGAATGTTATTGGATACAGAGAACACCACCAAAATTTCTTATATTTGTTAAAAATAGTTATTTAAATGAATGGTCAAAGTCATGATAAAATCTACCGACTAGAGATTTTGTGAAAAATTTTAAATGGCTTTTACATATCTGTTTTATTTCTGATCAATGGATTTGGTCCAGCAGTCAGCAACCTTTATCGGTCAGAGGGCCATATACTGCAGATGGCCATACACTGCTCAGCTTTAAGAGGTTGCATTAGTAACCGGCACCCGAAATTCACCAACAACCACAGTACAGCACAAAATGCCACCTAGAAATGATAAGTACCACAGAATAAACAATAAATACCAACCCTCCAACCAAATACTGCATTCAGAGTAGATACTGGAGACCCTAGAGCAGATATCAACAATAATGGAGAGACCCTCGTGTACCCGAGTACTACACTCCCCACTGCGGATGCCTCATTTCCAGGTCGTCGGACCACCAGAGATCGGGGCTTTCTCCAGACTCCCCAAAGCTGCCAGACTGACTTGGGCCTTTCCATAGAAACACTGGAGCGATCCAGATTGGCTCCCAGCCATATGGGCCCCATGCTACCATCCGCTGGCTCTAGATTCCAGCAACGCCTGGTCAGGCATGGAAGCCAAGGCCCCGATTTACAGCCCCCCACTGGCGAGCTACTCTTCTAGGCCAGAGTGCAATCTGCTCTCATCCACCTGAAACCAGCCAGGACCAGGAGATCACCAGCAACCGGGCCAGCACCTGGAGGCCTCCCCAGAAAGCCTGGTAAGGTGACTAGCCCCTTTCCTAACCCCCATCTCTTTAGGGCTGCTTACTGAGGCCCACTGTATGTCCTGCATAACGGTTCTGGAAGAGCCAGATACCCCCCTGCTCCTGTCACCCCCGCTAACCACAGTCGATCCTCAAACTCCCTGTCACCTGTGACAGACTACCAGGTGACCCCGGTGAGTGCCGGCCCACTGGTGGCAACCCTCTCTGCTGCACTCTCTCCGAGGACTATACTGCATTACACACCCGCAGCTACCCCCCCAATACCTGTTGTAAAACTGCAGCTCTGGGTACCCCCAGATCACCTGGGCCGGGCCCTACTCTCCTTCCTACCTTGTATCGTTGGTTTTCTGTCACTTTGATGCTGTATTTCTAAATTATGTGGACTGCTCCAGAGGGGACCCCCATACATGTTGCTATCTTGTTGGACTGCCATTTTACTACCTGGTTCATAACCGCTGCTCATAGTGCCTGACCATAAAGTAGAGAAGCTGGAGCACTTCAAAAGGCTCAAAAAAAACCCTCGGCACCTAATTTAGAAACACTAAAAGTCCTTCTTGCAATTGAGCAGTGCCAAACAGCCCTTACCGCAAGATTTGACGAGGTTAAGGTGGACATTGCTCTGATTAGGCAATATGCCCATGTTGAACGGCGAGTGGGGGACCTGAAAGACCACCAAATCCCACTGGCGAATACCTTGCAGTAGGCGACTTCTCAACTGGAAAGGCTATATCAGGATATGGAAGAGCAGGAAAATCACCTGCGGAGATGTAATGTCTGTATCGTTCCTACAGGAGATGCACCTGGCAGGGGACCGGCTATACTGGCTCAAGAAAGCTTGGACTGTCTGGGCCTATCACTGTTTTTTCCTCTCATGCGAGGGGAGTATTTGTTTTTGTGCACAGAAGTGTGTCCTGGTGGCATCCATCGGTTCTGACGGCAGATATGTTGGGTGTTTTTTGTTTTTTTTTGTTTTGGAGCCCCCTAATATTGGCTAGTGTCTATGCCCCCCCATCCTTTCAGGTGCGACCTCCTTCGCCCTATTATTAATCTTTCTGTTACTGCACACAGGAGTCCCGGTAGTGTGGGTGGGCGACTTTAATACTATCTGGGACAGGTTATTGGAAAGGAAATGGGCGGGTGATCAGAGGCTCCATTCTCTCCAGCTGCGTTCCGCGCCCTTGCTAAGAGCCCGGGGCTGGAAGATGCCTGGCACCGTTTACACCCTGATGCTAGAGCCTTCTCCTGCTTCTCCGTTTCTTATAATTCCATGTTCCGCATAGATATGTGCTGATTATCTGACCCTTCCCTTGATTAGTGAGGCCTCTTATCTCTCCCATTCCATATCAGACCATGCCCCATTGTGGCTTATTTACTAAGGCACCGGGGCTGCATTTCCATCAGGTTTTCCAACGTTTTCGGGGATCGCGCAGGGAATTGCGTCGCAATTGCGCGGGCTTTCACGCGACACAAATCAGGGGACGGGCCGTCAGACGATCCAATGGATTCGGACTAACTATGCGATTTAACATTCAAATTTGTGTCGCAAGCCAAGCAACTCTGGTGGACCTGAGCGGGGAAGCGACACATGCAGGATATCAGGTGCACGATCTCCGTGGTTCGCGGCACAGTGCAGGATCGTCGGGGAACGCACCTTGGGGATCTCGACTCAGACAGGTAAGTAAATGTGCCCCATTGTAACACTGCGTTGGGGGACAAATCATCCCCGCTCCCCCTGGAGGCTCAACCCATTTTGGCTTACTATCCTCCGCCCTCCTGCATACTACTCCAAGCAGTTGTCTTCAATCTTAATTTCCTACTCCCCAGAGGATCATGTTCTGGACCACTGGGATGCCGTTAAGACTTTTGTTCACTGTCCTAGGCCAGTGATGGGCAACCTTTTGAGCTTGGTGTGTCAAAATTCGCCAAAAAAACGAGCATAACTCGGGTGGTGTGTCACCTTGACAAAAAAACATAATTTTGTGATATTTATAGTTTAAATAAAAAAATATGTATACTATTTAACTTCTAGGGTACTTTAACCGTAGGTTGTCTGATTGATCCTACCATGTGCTGCCATTCTACAGTATGGCAGTATATGGGGATTTTCCCAATCATCTAAAACTATGTGCAAATCGCACAATGTAATAGATCGGTTACAATCAGACAGGTGTGGAATTGCTTAGTAACCTGCAAACTTTCAGTCATGAAAGTTCACAGGTTATAGCGAGGGTGCAGGCACCGCTGTCTGCATCTCCCTCATGCCGTCTTGGCATGGAGAAGGTGTGAGGAGCAAAAAAATCGCAATGTCTGGCGTTGCGATTATTTCAGGGCTTGTACATCACAAAACTGACGCACAAGCCCTGATGACTGTCTTCTATCATACAGTGCACTGACCTTACTTACTATATGATGAGAGTGGTTGTCCTCCCTGGCCCCTGCTGTGGAGATGGTCAGTGTAGAGGTGGCAGCTGCTGGGACATCACACCAGGCAGCAGTGATGTGACCTCTGACTGTGCTGCCATCCTCCCCCCACCACAACTATCAGGAGCTACAGAGGAGCCTCCTGGGTGTATGGCCGGGTCACCTCTCCTGCCCCATGCTGATACCTGTGCTGACTGGAGACACTAGGCACAGCTCACACATGGGGAGGCGCCGGCCCGGGGGAGGAGGAGGGGGGAGTGCTGGAAGCTCAGTACAATCTCTCAGCCTCCCGGCTACTGCACCTGGTCATGTAGGATGAAACTTAACACTCAGGCAGCCGTGTGTCAGTGAAAATGGCTACGCGTGTCATAGGTTAACCATCACTGTCCTAGGCCATGCACGATCTTAAAAAAGGGCTAGCTTCCCCTGAGACAGCGGCAGAACTCGCTGTGTTACTCTCCGGGCATGGTGTTATGCACAGCACCTCTATTCTACCATTATGACGGGTAAAATTAAACAATCACTGTTCTTTTCCAAACAGAACTACTTTGAACATGGGAACCGCTGTGGGACACTACGGGACACTACTCTCTTGACAGGCTAAGGTAGACTCTGCCCCTACTGTGGTTACTGAGGTTCGTGACCAGGGCGATTCTGCCAATCTGCTAAGTGACCCTAATAGAGTTGCGGTTGCATTTGGAGACTTTTATGCATCCCTGTATTCCGTTTACATACGCAGTGACTAGTCAGGAGACTGCTGACTACCTTAGCTCTGCTTCCTTTCTTTCCCTTACCCCTGAAACCAGTTGGCTCCCTATCAATGAGCTGGAAATTGCCGAGGCAAATCTGCCGCCACCTACGGCCTACCACCTGAATTCTATAAACAACATACTGAGCTTGTGCCCCACCCCCCTCTATTGTGCAAACTGTATAGAGCGGCGATTGAGTTGGGTACACTGCCAGACTCTGACTGAGGCACGTATTGTAGCCATCCCCAATCCTGGGGAGGATTCCACATATTGCGATTCTTATAGGCCTATCTCCCTTCTTCAGGTAACTATAAAAAATTTAGCTAAAGTCTTGGCCCCTACCAGAATGGTTTCATTCCAGGTAAATCTACCGCTTGTACCGCTAGTGTTTGAACGGTTTGGCTTCCTTAGGAAGTTTGTGGCCTGGGTATGACTGCTGTATCACTCCCTCGTGGCCTCTGTTCTGATAAATGGATTCCCCGCTAGGAAACTTTTGCTGGCTTAGAGGAACAGCCACGCCCTCTTATATGCTATCGCTGTAGAGCCATTAGCCATGAAACTTTTGGGGTCGTCTGGTGTTAGAAGGTTGGAAGTGAAGACGATTTGCCTATAGGCTGAAGACACCTTACCTTATTTAAAAGACTCTGGGCCTCTCTCGGAGCGCAGTGCTGGAGGTAATTATGGAGTTTGGCACCCACTCATGCTTATGGTTAATTGGTCTTAGTCGCATCTACTCCTTATTGACCACTTAGTCCTCACGGGTGTAGCTACTGCTCAACCTCTTTGTGTGACGTTAGAGATCCCATATCTAAGAGTACGGGTTACATGTACTATCGTGGACTACTACTGGCTGAATGTATTCCCGAACTGGCCCGTGTCAGTGCACGGGGGCATGGTCGAACCTTTTCCTATCCCTTCCTGCCCGTGTTAACTTAGTCACAATGGTTCTCCTACCTAAAATCCTGTATGTCCTGCTATCGTCCCCAGTGTATATACTGTTTCAATTCTCAGAAGCTTTATAGTTGCATAGCCCTGTTTGTTTTGGGAGGAGGGAGGTTGAGGGTAGCCACCAGTTTGCTGTTTCGCGCCAGGGAGGAGGGGGGTTGGGTCTTCCCAATTTCAAGTTATATTAATTCGCAGCCCAGTTGCCCCACTTCCCTTAGATGTTCCACCTTTAAAAACCACATACCATGACACTTCTTCACAACAAAAGAAATTGGCGCTGCATGGGGGATGGAAGGACCAGAGGGGCATCCCCCATGCTACACCAACTTCTTTTGTTGTGGGTGAGAATACGCTCTCACTACTACGCTACTAAGTTTGACAAGTACGCTCCCCTTATGGGCGAGTACAGATGGGGTCCTCTGCTCATTCCAGCAATTAAAAGATTCATATCACTTGCCAAATTCCTTCCACCTGTTATGTCTTCAACTCCGGCATGCTATAAACACACAGTTTTCGGGTGACCAGTTGGTAGAAAACTCTTTTCCTGTTCCTGTCATGCACCTGCAGTGAGTTACTATCAACTTATATAAAATGAACACCTGCACCTGGCAAGGGTACGGTGGGAGAGGGACATTGGTCACCTGATGGATGAGGAGTGGGATTTTGCCCTTTCTTCGCCTAAGTTGGCCTTCCCTAACCTAGGAGACAGAATGTCCCAGGCATATAAACTCTAACTACTAGTAGAGTTAGTAAATTTCGCCCTGGGTTTCCAAACCTCAGTCCTAAATGCTCTGACACCTCAGGAACCCTCTTTTTTAATATGGGTTCTGGAACCGGTTTGTAAATTTCTGTTTTAACAAAATGAGAGTGGCTGTCTCCGATGATCTTAAGCTCTGTCTCCGTCTGGTAGATTGTGAAATTTTTCCAATCCACTACAGAACGTGCTTTCATTACTGATACTATGTACTATGCTAGGAAGACAGTAGTCAGATTTTGATGGCTACACACCCCCCTCTCACCATGACTCGATGAAAGAAGTGAATAACACCCTCCCACTCAAAAGTGGTTATTTACTCATACGAAGAAGGATAAGGAGGTTCCATGCCATCTGGGACAAGAGGCTTGACTCTCCCTGAGCACACCATTAGAGGCGGTCCTGTGGTGGGAATATGGTGCAAGGGCGTGGTTGGGTGCTTTGTGCTGTTTTTTGTTTCAAATTTGTTTGTGGTTATAAGGGCCTGTGCCGCACTTTATTGGAACCCATTGTTGTACGGCACACTTTGCACTTGTATGACTCACATGTTCTTTTTTGTTTGGAAATAATTTCCCATTCCACTAACTCCATTTTTACCATTCCATTCGGTACCTCACCCTGCTCCTTTCCTTTGCTCTCCCAACTACCTGCATCCTCTCAGATCTTGTACAATCCCTCCCTACTGCAGTCACTTCTCACCTCACTAAAAACTTCAACCTCTCTTCTGGTGTCATTCAAGCATGCTGTTGTTTTCCCATTACTAAAGAAACCTACTAAGACGCTATCTCTCAGCTAATACCCTCCTCGACCCCCTACAATCTGATTTTCCTACTATGCACTCTACTGAAACTGCTCTTTCTAAAGTCTCCAATGATCTTCTCACTGCTAAATCCAAAGGTGACTTTTCTCTCCTCATTCTTCTGGATCTCTCAGCAGCGTTTCATGCTGTGGACCACCAGCTCCTCCTCAGGAGACTTCGCTCCATTTTGTCCTAAGGATGCTGCACTCTCTTGGTTTTCTTCCCAGCTCTCTGACTGCACATTCAGTGTATTTTTTTCTAGGTCTCCCTCTTCTTATCTTCCCTTCACCATCAGGGTTCCTCAGGGCTCCTCTTGACAAACCATCATCAGATTTGGTTTCCAGTATTATCTTTATGCTGATGATACCCAGCTATATATTTCTGCATGTCTTGGGGTTGTGCTGGACTCCTGCCTCTCCTTTGCACCGCATATTCAATCTCTTTCCGCATGCATCTCACAAACATCTCGGGAATCCTCCCATTTCTTACAATTGAAAGCTCTAAAATGCTGATTGTTGCTCTGATTCACTCTCGACTAGACTACTGTAACTCCCTACTAATCAGTTTTCCACTCGCTAAGCTCTCTCCTCTCCAATCTATATTTAATACAGCAGCCAGGCTTGTCTTTCAGACCAAATGCTACACAGATACCTCTTTTTAAATAAGCTCTGCATAATGTCACAGCTTTCTACCTCTCTTCTCTCATCCCAACCCGTGCTCTTCAATCTGCCACTAATAGTAGGTTAACCTCTAACTTAAAGGGCACCTACCACCACGAATCTACCTATAAAGGTAGATCGGGTGGTAGGTGGATGTATGGGACGTGAGGATAGCCCTTTTAAGAGCTAATCCTCGCGTCCCCGCTAGCGTAGCATAAACTTTATTGCTCTAATATGTAAATTTTATTAAGCGGCTACTGGGGCGGGGAGTAGCCGGACACGAGGCTACACGGCGCGGCTACTCCACGCCCCAGTAGCCGCTTTCCCCCGCCTACCCTGTGATCTTCGGCGCGCAGCTGCCAGGAGCTCGTCCGAGAAGCCGGAGTTCTGCACATGCGCAGTAACTCCGGCCTCGTTCCCGAGATCGCGCATCCTCGGGCCTGCGCTCGGAGAACTACTTTGAACATGGGAACCGCTGTGGGACACTACGGGACACTGCTCTCTCGACAGGCTAAGGTAGATTCTGCTCCTACTGTGGTTACTGAGGTTCGTGACCAGGGCGAGTCTGCCAATCTGCTAAGTGACCCTAATAGAGTTGCGGTTGCATTTGGAGACTTTTATGCATCCCTGTATTCCGTTTACATACGCAGTGACTAGTCAGGAGACTGCTGACTAGCTTAGCTCTGCTTCCTTTCTTTCCCTTACCCCTGAAGCCAGTTGGCTCCCTATCAATGAGCTGGAAATTGCCGAGGCAAATCTGCCGCCACCTACGGCCTACCACCTGAATTCTATAAACAACATACTGAAGTTGTGCCCCTCCCCTCCTCTATTGTGTAAACTGTATAGAGCGGCGATTGAGTTGGGTACTGTCACGTCTGCGCCTGCTGTCTCCTCTAACCGTGCTGGTAGGATTAGGAGACACTGAATTTATCATCTTTCTGCAGTGTGAACTAGGCCCTATGCTGTTTGACATGTCTGCCACTCCCCTCACTGAGCCTGTCTTGCAAGAGTTAACACTGTGATCTGTAATTGATTCCTCATTCCACCTGTGGCAGGGCTGAGTTCCCTATAAGTCTCCAGTGTTGCTTTGACTCCTTGCTGGTCAAACTGCTATCTTGCTGTGTGTCTATCTCTCTTGTATTTCTGCTTTCTGACTTCTGGTTTCTGAATTCTTGCCTGTTTATTGACTAGTCTATTTGGATTGTGATTTGGTTGTCGTTATTCCCCGCTGTTGCCGACCCGGATTGTTTACCTCGCCTTATTGTGTTTGTTTCTGTTTTGTTACATGTTCACACCTTACCCAGGGAGGGAACGCCGCCCAGTTATTGGCCTCCGTTTAGGGGGGACCCAATAAGTAGGTAGGGACAGATTGGGGGTCTCAGTGTCAGGGCTCACTGTCCTTGTTTGTATCCTGCCATTACATTTTGACCAGCCTAAAAAATATTATATCACTGGGGCAGTATTATGGAGGCTATTAGCAACCAGTTACATGGCTTAGTTCAGATGGTACAGAACCTTGCAGAGCGGGTTCAGTTGCAGGAACAGCGCCCCCCTGTTACCTCAGGTTTGTCAGTGTGTGAACCTAAAGTCAAGCTGCCTGATCTCTTTAGTGGTGATAGGAAGCTTTATTTCCCCTTCAGGGAGAGTTGTAAATTGTATTTTCGTCTTAGGCCCCAGTTTTCAGGTAATTAAGTTCAAAAGGTGGGCATTATCATTTCACTCCTGCGAGGTAGTCCCCAAGAGTGTGCATTCTCGTTAGCCTCTGATGCACCTGAATTGACCTCTGTGGATCTTTTCTTTTCAGCCTTAGGATCTCTGTATGAGGAACCAGACAAATCCAGTTATGCTGAGGAACAGTTGACTACTTTACGTAGCCGCTTAATAAAATTTACATATTAGGGCAATAAAGTTTATGCTACGCTAGCGGGGACGTGAGGATTAGCTCTTAAAAGGGCTATCCTCACGTCCCATACATCCACCTACCACCCGATCTACCTTTATAGGTAGATTCGTGGTGGTAGGTTCCCTTTAATTCAAACCTCTCACGCACGTCTCCAGCACTTTTCCCGAGCTGCACCAATTCTCTGGAATGGCTTCCGCGGACTATCAGATTAATACCCAACCTCCAAAGTTTCAAACGTGCTCTTAAAAGCCATTTCTTTAGGCTGGCCTATCACAGTCGCTAACTACATGAAATGTCAAGTCTCTTTATTAACCCAACCTGTGTCTTCTTTCTGTCTTTTATCTGGCAAACACCAGATAGATACCAAGCTCCAGGCTTCACTGCTGTCACATTCACTTTATGTGAATTATGTGAAGTATGTGAGTGTTACTAAGTTCAACTCTTGTGCTTTAGATGAAGCTATGCATTTGGTACTACCTGCATGCAGGCCACAGTGCGGTAGATTCTTATTCCGACTCTCCCTACCTAAATTATCAGCAGAGGACAGGGAAATGCAGATGGCCCTCTGACACTGGAAGAGGCAATGGCTAATGACAGGGCCCCAGGGTAGATGGGCTGCCAATGGAGCCATATGAGCAATTTTGGGGAATCCCATTACCCAAGTTTTTGGGCCAATGCAATGCATAAAGCCATAATAGTGGTATTGCCAGAGTCATATAGGCCTATTTCTCTATTATCCACTGATGTTAAGATACTTGTGAAGGCTCTGTCCAATCACTTGGTGTGTGCCATTTCCTCTATTATTTATTCAGACCAGACAGGTTTTATTTCCTTGAAATCAACTTCCATTAATATCTAGAGATTACATCTTAGTTTGCAGATTCCTGCTGATAATACCGGTCAGGGGGCGTTCTTGGCACTTGATGCTACCAAGGCATTTGATAGCCTTAAGTGGCCCTATCTCTGGAAGGTCATGCAGGTGATGGGCTTTGGCCTGGATGTCATCTCCTGGGGGAAGGTTCTATACTCTTTCCTCCGGGCGAGAATATGGGCAAGTGGACCCTCACTAGGGGTACCCTACAGGGCTGCCCCTATCGCCCTCTTTGTTGTTTTCCATCGCTATTGAGCCATTGGCAGAAGCCATAAGGTTATCTCCTGATGTTGTGGGGTTTAGATTGGACAGTGCCTTACAAGAGTCGGTGGCCCCCATACCAGTGGTCTCCAGATTTAAATACTTGGGGATAGAGGTCTCTCTGTGTGGGGGGTTTTGAAGAGCTTAATTGAGGCCTCAGTTAACTAGAATTAGAAGTAAGATAGCAGCTTGGTATAAGCTTCCACTGACTGTAATAGGCTGCCTCAACCTTGTCAAGATGGTGGTGATGCGCCAGTTACTTTATGCCCCGAAATTGTTGCCACCCAATAGATTTCATAGGATTAATGCTCTCTTTACACACTTAGTGTGGGGTCAGAAACACCCTTACTTTAAGTTGGAAACTTTGCAACGTTCTTATACGGAAGGGGGACTAGCCCTCCCCAATCCTTGGCTTTATTACTTAGCTGCACAGCTCCAACAGCTATGTGGGTGGGGTGCAGACACGATGGTAGGTGTATCCGTGGGAATGGTAAGTTATTATTTAGGTACCATGAGGCTACTATCGACCTTGGATCGGGGGCTTTCGCAGGGACTCTAACTGGCTCCCTACGATGAAACTTCACGATTCACACCCTGTGAGGTAAAGTGAAGCAGCTTTGAGGGATTCACAGAATATACCAATCTATGGAACAATGCAGCCCTTGAGGAATCTTCAAAGATGGAGGATAGTGCGTACTGGAACTCGGTAAGCTTGGTTAGGCTGTCACAACTGAGTGACAGGGGAGACATAAAATCTAGTGGCTGCAGGAGGAGCTAACGCTGCCACACAGGGGCTTTTACAGTTACCTGCAAATGTGCCATGCATCTGATGGACAAAAATGACTGACTCCAGTAGATACCAAAACGGACCCACTTATTAGGTGCATAGCTAACGCAACCTATATACCTGGATATTTTTTGTTGTATCGACCTTCACTGGATACATTTTTGGACAGCTACCCCCTATGGGTTAGGCAGAAATGGGAAAGAGACTCAGGGGCCATCATAGACGAGTAATGGGATGGCATATTGGAGGCGATCCCGACCATGTCCATCAGCGAGTCTGGCAGGCTTTCCCCAATATCTATCCTACATCGAGTTTATCGTACGCCCAAATTCTTGCATGATATAGGAATCCGACCTGATGATACCTGCCCAAAGTGTGTGGAAGCTTCTACTGATATGGCCCATATGCTGTGGTCCTGCTTACACTTGTCCTGCTTTTGGTCTGGGGTCTTGGATCTTCTAGGTAAGAGCCATTCTAGATATTCATATTGCTACTGCGGACCGGTACCGGGGCTTGGGGAAGAGTTTGGAGGATGGGATGGGGGTTGTCTCCACTAGCGGGGTCGTATATTGAGTTTTCTTTATTGTAGAACAATCCAAAGATCAATGTAATTTTTTTTAAAAAGATGGCGACTGATGGTTCAAGCAGCAGCATTTTTCCTTTTTAAATTATGTTATTCTGTTAACTTACTGGGTGCCCCAGTCAGCTCTTTGTTCCTCCTACCCAGATATCTTCCGCGCACAGCTACTAGGAGCTGCCCACCCTCGTTCTTGAAGCTGGAGTTCTGAGCAGAACGCAGGCCGGCGGCTGCACGGTCTTGGCACCGAAGCCGGAGCTACTGCGCATGTGCAGAACACAGAGCTCCTCGTAGCTGTGTGTGAAGATATCGGTAGCGATCAAGAGGCTATTAGGACGTGGAGTAACTACACCACGCCCCAGAGCCTCTTTGGGAAATTAGCATATATGACAATAAAGTTTAAAAAAATAAGGGGACTAAAGATTTAGCCTCAAAAAGGCTACCTTACATAGGTTAGAGGACACCTACACCGGATCTACTTAATAGGTAGATCCGTGTGGTAGGTTTCCTTTAACAATATTATTCATGGCCCTGGTGAAAATGGGTTTGATGCCCTTTCTATGTCTTTAGCAAGTAGAAGATCCGAATTCTATGATTTGATTATTCTTTGGTAGTTGAATTTTATTGAAATTAATGTCAATGTTTTACATTTCCGCCAGTTATATTCATCAATAGTCATCTGGTCCAAGGAGACTGTTATGGTATGAAACGCGCTTCACTGATCGTAACTGGGGAAGGAACCTCCAATACTGATTTCCTGGTATACATTTTCCAGGAGATGAAAGTACGAGAGGTTCCACATGGACGATACCCCCCTATCTCCTTGTGGTGAAGTAGAGAGATAATCAGTCCATCTTCTCCACAGAGAGCGGAATCATGGAGAGAGAGGATTTTCATTGTCCCAAATGTGAGAACCGTTTTGTCAGAAATCAAATCTATCTCATTCATCTCAAAGTCCGAGAGGGAAAGTCACAATGTGAGAGAAATCAAGGCCTTGATCAATATGCGAAAAGTCACAAAGCACCAATAGTCATATTCATGCACTGAATGTGGGAAATGTTTTACTAATCTATCAAAAAATAAGACAACATCAGAGAACTCACACAGGAGAGAAGCCTATTCATGCACTGAATGTGGGCAGTGTTTTTACCGGGAAAGCGCATCTTGTTACACATCAGAGAATCACACAGGGGAGAAGCCATTTTTATGTACTGATGTGGAAAATGTTTTACCCTGAAATCAAATCTTGTCAGCATCAGAAATTTCACATAAGGAAGAAGCCATTTTTGTAACTGAATGGGGAAAGAATTGATCAGAAAGCAGTAGTTTGCAGAAATCAAAAAACTTCAACAGGGGGAAAAGCCATTTTTTCATGTACTGAATGTGAAATGTTTTTATCGGAGAATCCAACTTGTTCACCCATCAGAGAAGTCACACAGGGGAAAGCCATATCATGCACTGAATGTGGGAAATGTTTTATTTGGAAATCACAACTTGTTGACATCAGAGAAGTCACACAGGGGAATATCATATTCATGTACTGATGTGGGAAATGTTCCTAATCCATCTAAAATAAGACAACATCAGCGAACTCACACAGGAGTAGAGCCTATTCATGGAACTGAATGTGGAAAATGTTTTTTTCAGAAATCCCTCTTTACGCCATCAGAGAACTCACACAGGGAGAAGCCATATTATGTACTTGAATGTGGGAAATGTTTCTTTCTCGCATCAAATTTAGTAGAACCTCAAAGAATTCACACAGGGGAAGAAGCATTTTCATGACAGAATGTGGAAGATGTTTACCTGAAATCACATCTTGTTACCATCAGAGAACTCACACAGGGGAGAAGCCATTTCATGTAACTGAATGTGAGAGAGAATTTATTCTGAAATCAGATTTTGTAAGACATCCAAGAGTCACACAGGAGAAAAGCCATTTTTATGCACTGAATGTGGAAAATGTTTTATTCAAAATCATAAACTTCTTTACCATCAGAGAACTCACACAGGGGAGAAGCCATTTATGTACTGAAGGTGGAAAAGTTGTAACGGAAATCACAGTTGTAGACTAGAAACATCAAAGAATATTCACACGGGGAGAAGCCATTTATTCATGCAAAGTGGAAATGTTTGACCCTGAAATCACATCTGTGTTTACCATCAAGAGAATCACACAGGGGAGAAGCCATTTTCATGCACTGAATGTGGAAAAAGTTTACCTGAAATCAATCTTGTTTAACATCAGAGAAATCACACAGGAGGAGAAGCCATTTACTGCATGAATGTGAGAGAGAATTTATTCTGAATCAGATTTTGTAATACACAAAAACGCACAAAGGGGGAAAAGCCATTTTTATGTAATGAATGTGGAAAATGTTTAACCGGAACTCACGTTTAGTAAGAAATCAAAGGATTCAACACACGGGGAGAAGCCATTTTTCATGAACTGAATGTGGAAAATGGTTACCTGAATCAAATCTGTTCAACATCAGAGAAGTCAACAGGGGAGAGAAGCCATTTTCATGTCCTGAATGTGGAAAATGTTTACCCTGAAATCACATCTTGTTCAACATCAGAGAAGTCAACAGGGGAAGCAATTTTCATGCACTGAATGTGGAAAATGTTTTACCCTGAAATCAATCTTGTCAACATCAGAAAATTCACCAGGGAGCTGCCGTTTGAAGTAGTGAATGTGGGAAAATGTGTAGGGTCAGGAAGAAGAGTTCTCCTTACAAAGATGCCATTAAGGCACCCGTTTAGGCTTTGAGTCTCCAAGCCTCAACAAGCCACTTAGGAGGCTCCATAGGGGAATCCTGGGAAAATATGCCAAAGTTTTCCAGGATGGGGATAAGGAGAACCACGCCACTTTTAGCTCCTGTTAAGGCAGCTCCTCTGACATCAGGCATGACTACAAGAGGCCTGCCTAAGTGGTTTTTTCCCGGATCAAGTTGGAAGAACTTGTGGGTCATGCCTGATGTCAAGGAGCGCCTCAAAGGCAGCTAAAAGAGGCGTGGTTCCCTTATCCTGGAATATTGCATATATTTCTGAAAATGTTTTAATCAGAAATCAGTTCTTTTCAACACAGAGAATTCACACAAGAGAGAAGCCATATGTGGTTATGAAAGTGGAAAATGTAAACAGCGGGCGGTAATTCAAATCTTGTTCAAACACAAAGAAATCACAAGGAAGGCAGTTTATGTTTAGAATGTGGAAAAATGTTTCACCTCAAATCAGAATTGCCAAAAACATATTAAAAAAACCGAGAGGAAGAAGCTTATTTCGAGTACTGAATGTGGGGAAATGTTAACAGTAAGACCCATCTTGTAATCGTTGAAAATTCATACATAGGAGAAGCCGTTTCCATGTTGGAATGCTGGAAATGTTTATTAAGAAATCACATTTTCAACACTTAGGAGAACTCACACGGGAGAGAAGCCATGTTACATTATTCCTACATGAAAAACCCACGGTTTAGGATGACCTATAACAACAATAACTGCTCTACTCTGCACCTCTCCCTGCCTCTATCTATTGTGAGCCCTCCGGAGGCAGCTCCTCCTTCCAATGTTCTGGTCACTGTAGTTTTGTCTTTTGTGTTGAATTTTTTTCTCATCTAAAAGGAATCTACTGTGAGATTTCCTCTGTGTAGTCCACGGGGTTGTTCTTCGTTTGGATGCATTTCAAAAACAACACGTGACATGTCTATGCTGCAGACTCCTCGGCTCTCTAGCCCACCTTGAGCTCCTTGCAACAATCTCTTTACACTCCCACTGATTGTCAGCTCAGCAGGCTGTGAGCTCTGTGAAGAGCCAGGAGGGAGGAGCTGTAGAGGAGCCACAAATGTTGGGGGAGAGCTGAGGCAGCACAGAAGTCACATGTTTCTATAGTGAAGTTCTCCAATCTCACAAGGTTTTAAGCTATTGAAAAAGTGTAGTGACAGACACCACGTCATCTCCTAGACGTAGGAAAGGACACCTGGGAACAAGAGTGTTACTGAGCACATAACACCGGAGAAGAACCCTAGAGCAGGCTCACGAGGCTCAAAGAGGTTTTGTGCCACAGTGGAGTGCAAATCCTGGCAAAGGGTTATGAGATTTTATCGAAAAGGTGGAGATGGGAATTATCAGGTGTACTACCTGATAAAAGGAAGCCAGAGCAGATTACCAGGCCAGTGGTAACCACCCCATCTGATGTCTCCTTAGAGAATATACAATAGTTAAGAACCCGACAAGTATATGCCGAGTACTGCTGAAGCTGGAAAAGATCCAAATGTGGAAAATGAAAAAAACCGTTCTGTGGCCTCAGTTTCACTTATTATTTTTTGTCGGTACGATAGTGGAATTTATATAGGTTTTATTGTTTTTAATAATTTTCAAAAATTAAAGAATGTGTACAAAAAAAGAAAAAATTTTTGCCATCTTCTGACGCTAATAACTTTTCATACTTTGGTGCACGGAGATGTGTGAGGTGTCATTTTTGTGAAATGATCGGTCGTTTTCATTGCTACCATTTTGGAGGTCTGTGCCTGACTTTTGATCATTTTAATTAAATTTTTTATGTGATGTAAAAAAGATGTAAAAGTCGCATTTTGGAATTGGCGCCATTTCTGCCTCGGATGGTCAAGCTGGCCGTAACCGTTTTATATTTTGATAGGTCGGATTAGGGACGCGCCTGATACCTAAGTTGTCTGTGATTTTTTACTGTTATTATGTTTTATATCCGTTCTAGGAAAGGGGGGTGATTTTTTTTATTTTTTAATACTTTCTTTTTCTTTTTTTCTCACATTTCTTAGACCACCTAGGGTACATAACCCTAGAAGTTCGGTCGCCTTCTATTATACTGCCAATAATGCTGTATTGCAGTATATGGATTTTTGCAGATCATTCATTACAATGAGCCACAGGGTCATTGTAACGAATCTGCAGACAAACCAGTAGCCTCGTGTCAAAAGAGACCCGAGGCTACCAGGCAAACGATCATATACCATGGGTTTGCTTGCAATATGCAACAACCCCCACTCTTGTAAGAAGAGACTCAGCCGTGAGCTCTTCATACTTCCCCTCCCTCTGCGCCGTTAGAGTACGTCGCAGAGCGTAAGGGTTATCCCACTAAATTTCATATGAGAAGAAGTGGGATTAAAGGGGTTTCGCCATATATACTTTACCGAACAAAGCTTAGGTAGCCCCAGACATGCCCCTAGTATAGAGAAGGTAGCCCAGCACATGCCCCTCTGTATAGAGATGGTAGCCACAGCACAGCCCCAGTATAGAGAAGGTAGCCCCAGAGACACCTTCTCCCCAGTTATAAGATGGAGCCCAGGCACAGCCCACATAGTATAGAGATAGGTAGCCCCAGCACATGCCCCCAGTATAAAGATAAGTAGCCCCAGCACCTTCCCCCAGCATATAGATAGGTAGCCCCAGCACATGCCCCCAGTATATAGAGATAGGTAGCCCCAGCACATGCCTCTAGTATAGAGATAGGTAGCCCAGCACCATCCCAGATAAATAGATAGGGAGCCCAGCACATGCTCTGGGATATAGAGATAGGTAGCCCCAGCACATGCCCCCAGTATATAGAGATAGGTAGCCCCAGCACATGCCCCCAGTATATAGAGATGGGTTAGCCCAGCACATGCCTCGAGATGAGAGAGGGTAGCCCCAGCACATGCCTCTAGTATAGAGATGGTAGCCCCAGCACATGCCTCTAGTATAGAGATAGGTAGCCCCAGCACATGCCCCCAGTAATAGAGATAGGTAGCCCCAGCACATGCCCCCAGTTTATAGAGATGGGTAGCCCCAGCACAGCCCCCAGTATATAGAGATGGGTAGCCCCAGCACATGCCCCCAGTATATAGAGATGGGTAGCCCCAGCACATGCCCCAGTATATAGAGATAGTAGCCCCAGCACATGCCCCGTCTATTAGAGTAGGTAGCCCCCACATGTCCGGTTAGGCGGTAGAGTAGTCTCCAACTACAGTCCCAGTTTACGCTCCATTATAGAGGTAGCTAGAGCCAGCACCCACGTATATAGGTAGGTAGCTAGAGCACACGCACCCCAGTCTATAGGTAGGTAGCCGCAGTCACATGTCCCCAGTATATACATAAGTAGCCGCAGCACATGTCCCCAGTATATACATACGTAGCCGCAGCACATGTCCCCAGTATATACATAAGTAGCCGCAGCACATGTCCCCAGTATATTACATAAGTAGCCGCAGCACATGTCACCAGTATATACTACAGTAGCCGAGCACATGTTACACTTATAGTACATAAGTAGCGCAGCACATATCCACATTATACAGGTAGGTAGCCCCAGTACATGGGCATGTTTTAGGGCTACGTATCCATTTACTGGGGACATGTGCTAGGGCTCCCTATCTATATACTAGGGGCATGTGCTGGGGCTACGTATCCATTTCTGGGGCTACCTATCTATGTGCTGGGGCTACCTGTATATACTGGGGAAATTTTCTGTAGCTACGTTATCCATTTGCTGGGGCTCCCTATCTATATACTGGGGTCATGTGCTGGGGCTCCCTATCTATATACTGGGGGCATGTGCTGGGGCTCCCTATCTATATACTGGGGGCATGTGCTGGGGCTCCCTATCTATATACTGGGGTCATGTGCTAGGGCTACCTATTATTACTGGGGACATGTGTGGGGCTCCTATTATATACTGGGGGCAATGCGCTGGGGCTACCTATCTATATATCTGGGACAGAGGCTGGGGCTCCTATCTATATACTGGGGTCAGTGCTAGGGCTAGGCTACCTATCTATATACTGGGACATGTGCTGGGGCTTACCTATCTATAATACTGGGGTATGTGGCGGGTCTACATATATGCTGTGGGTAACTGTTGCTAGGGCTACCTATCTATATACTGGGGACATGTGCTAGGGGCTACCTATCTATATACTGGGGGCATGCGCTGGGGCTACCTATCTATATACTTTTTTTTTTACTTAAGAACTAACATGAATCAACTGGAAAATTTGTTAACAAAAGAACTAAAGATCTGGTGGGACTCGGTTACTATCAAGTCTTATACAGACAAAACTATGATCCCAAGAGGCCTCCGGATAAAAAAGTTGCCTACTACAATTTATTCACCTACTTTCCTTGAAAAGTGGAACTCCCTACTTTCCGAGTGTTCCCTAAAATTAATGGCATTAAAGAGCAAGAGCTAATATCCATACGGACATCAATAAAAGATATACAAAAAAATGTTCAATCTCATACTACTCATCCAGAATTTCTAGAGATGGATAAAAAAATAAAAAACAACATTTAAAAGTTGGAAAATGCCATTATGGAGACTAAAAAATCTACATTTAAAAGAGACACTCAGGACTATGCATTAGACCAAGTCTGCACTTGGAAACAAAATCACACGTATAAAGCTCCAACTAATGTGAAACCAATCTTGAAAAAAAGGAACCAAAGAAGAAAAAACGCTCTGAAAGCAAAGTGAGTTTTTCGGATGTGGAGGACTTTTCTTAATTCATCGGTGGGGTCATCACAGAATTCTAACATTCCAACACCAAATAGGGGTGTGAACCCCAGTGGCGCAAGCAGTAAAAAAGGCAAATCCTCAAAAAACGGAGGAGAGACGGACGCAAACATAAAAATCCTCTGAGACAACAAAAATATAGGAGGCACCGGTGTACAACCTGTCCAGCTACATATTATCTTTAGAACAGATATCGGTGTTGTCCAAAGGTTTGGGTTACTCAAACGTAATTTTGATTTATTTTCCACACTATTGGACATCAATAAATTTGCGAGAGCTATTACATTACGCAGCCATTTTGATCATGAAATGTCTGTTTGATGGTTTATCCTGTCTTATAGATTTTTATCCGGGGCTCAAACCCCTAATCATTGTAAAGGTGACTTCCAAATTATAGAGTCTTTGTATTCCAGCTTGGAATGGAGTAAACCAGGAAAGACGCACTGTCCTTTCTGAAGATTAGCTCAAGACTGCTTTATTCTCTTTGGCACTGAAACTCTTATCTGGAAATAAGATAATAACACACTCTCCAAGGGGCGGGCAAGTACACAAGCAGGCAATACTATTGGGTGGTTTGACCCTGGAAATTCAACACTATTGGATGTAAGCACACAAAGGAATATAGAACCATTGGCTGTCTTAACATAAACAAAATGCCCAGATGTTCACCTGGATACCTTCCTCTAGGTGGTGCTAGCGAGCACTAAGTCTTTGTATGCTGAGAGACGAACCCCACCCAAACTTTAGTTTTCACTACACAAAGTTATGTGAAATGAATGCTGAGTCTTTAAAATGTCTGACAGTATGTAAGATGGCATTCAAGACCAGTGTGATGTCCTTAACATTTCCCCCCTTTTGAGTCTTGCATGGCCTGTAACTTTGTCCAGGGTGACCTCCTCAAACTCTAGATACCTACAGGTAGCTAAATAATAGTATAGATTAAGTATTACAGTAAGTTTATCAGTAATACTGTAATACTTAATCTATTATTATTATTTTTGTATTCACTTTATTAGCCTTCTAATCATTTACAATTATTTTGTTTACAGAATAGATCATACTTGACAAAGGTCGTGATGACCGAAACGTTGTGTGCTACTTTTTGATCTACTTTCTCTATTTGTCATGTAAAGTCACATAAAGGTGAAGGCTAAGATGTTGTGAAAATCTTTTCGTTGCAAAATAAAAAAAAATATTCAAGCAAATCTTCAAGTGTGTGCCAAAGAATCTGTCTTTAATTGTCACAATTGGACCGAGAATCCTATTCTATGAGCACCACATCATTATTGAGAGTACGGTACCTTCGCTATATACATGGTATCCTCCACATGGATACATGGTATCCTCCTTCTCCTGTCATGGTTCTTACCGCCTGGACGGCCATCTGGGACATGGTGGACTTGATGAGGGGGACCACACAACACGCAATAAGTGACAAGAGCAAAATCACAATCGCCAATATCATCCACACTTAAAGGAAACCCTTCCAATCCCCCAACTACAAAGTGAAGGACAAAGTGTCCACCCCAGAGTTTCTCTTGAGTTCCCTGGACAGTCCTTCAATATTTTCAATGGATCCACAGGAGGTGATGTCATCCGGAATGTACATGCAACAAGCGGCTTCCACCATCTTACAGACTCCTCCCTCCTCAGCAAGGATCATATCCAAAGCCAAGCGGTTCTGGGAAGCATCTCCGATATAATTCACAAATCTCTGTTGATTACAATAAAAACAGTTAACCCAACCAACATCTTTGCTCATAGCTATCTGGGGAATAATGAACTCTAGACCTGCCCATATCTGATTGTGGGCCTTGTACTCATCTGGGACCCCCCTTGGTGCTCCCACTGTATCTATATAAACATTGTCATCTAGGTGCTTCTCTTTGACCTCCAGAATCCTTTGGGATTTTCTACCTTTACTTATGTGTCTGATCAAGCTCATCCCTGGGGATCACAAGGAAGGAATGCGCAAACTTTATCACAGTACACTCACCTTCCCAGCCTCTAGGCCTGACCTGACTCTCCTATCCCCACAAATCCAGTACACATCAGACACTGCTAATACAGGGTTACCTGTGCTGTCAATGTTAAAGAAGGTCATTGTCTTGTTGCACCAACCGTAGGTAAAGTCTCCTACCTGGGGGCATCCTGGTCAGCCCTAAAGATACAGTGATAGTCATGGTTGGGGTGTCCCTGAGCATACAGTCAGTCAGAAGAGACCAGCTAGCAAGAAGAATAAGTAAGTTTGCAATAGAAAGCGTGGAAGCATGATGACTTCCCTCTAGCTTCACAGACGTGGCACTGGTCAGCAGGACTTGGAAAGGACCATCATAGTGAGGCTCCAGACTCTCTCTCTGGTGTCTCTTTATCACCACGTAGTCTCCAGGCTTCAGGTTATGCGTCCTGAGGTCTCTGTCTGGATCTGAAAAAGGAATCAGAAACACTTTTGCGGACCCTCTCCGAGGCCTGGCTCAACGTTGTGGCATGTTCCACCTGGTTTTCTGCCATCAGCTATAGGGTCTGTAGAAAGTAGGGGTCTAGTCTGGGTGCAGTACTTCAATGGGGACAATCCCATCTTTCTGTTGAGGGTGGTCCTAACTGAATGGTGGGCAGCAGGAAAGCACTCACGCCATGGTTTCCCTGTTACTTCCATGGCCTCCTGGATCTCTAACTTAAGAGTGCTGCTTAGTTTTCCAATTCCACCACTAACTTGGGAAGGGCAAGGGGTGTGCAGGGCCTGTACACCCAGAAGGGACAAGGTTTCAGTCTTTACCTGTCCAATGAAGTGGGTTCTGTGACCGGACTCTATGGTCTCTGGAAGTCCAAACCTGCAGAAAAATCTCACTCGCCACCTTCTTGGCTGCGGCTCTGGCAGTAGCCTTGGTCATGGGAGAAGCTTCTGGCCACCCTGGAAAGAGATCAATGCACACAAGCACGTATTCCCACGTACCACTTTTTGGTAGCTGGATAAAATCCATCTGCAGTCTTTGGAAGGGATACAGTGGCTTGGGTGTCACCTTCTGTGGGGTCTTTACCACCTTACCCGGGCTGTGGCGGGCACAGACTATAAAGGCTTTCACTAGTCTAGTGACAGGGGTAGTAATGCCCGGGCAAACCACTGATGGTTTATGAGTGCTAGCATGGCCATTTTGGATGTGTGTGTGTGTCCGTGGGCTACTTGACGTACTGTCGGGTGCAGGGCTCTGGGCAGGCACACCCTCTCTCCCAGCATCCAGGTCCCATCGGCAACTAGGGCTCCAGCTTTCCTCCACACTGCCTTCACTTCTGATGACTTTCGGGCCACCAGGGACTGGAGCACCTGTGCATCAAACTTTTCAACTCAGAACTCACCGATGAGACTTCAGGACAGTCTTTGGGTTCCATCTGTGCAGCTGCCGTCGCCATCCCATCAGCCACATACTTGGCTTGTGGAGTTACCAAATTGTGTGTGCTTTTACTATCCCCACCTCTTGTGGAAGTAAGAGAGCATCCATGAGCTCTTTAACCAGCGTGCCATGCTTAAAGGGGGTCCCGCAGAGGTGAGGAAATCTCTAACCTTCCATATGGGTTCATAGTCGTGTTTAGACCCCAGAACTATACCTTGAGTATAGATGTTTGCCCTTTTACCTTTCACCAGCTGTAGAACTTCCCTAAGTGCCGTCACTGCACCTCCTGCGCTGACCTGTGTGGAGGGAGTGGTTCTGCGTGTACTACCTCATGTGCGCCACTGACCACTGTATATTCAGCATAGAATTGTCTGTCTTCTCCTGCAGACCTGAAGCCACCTATGAATCCTGGAAGATTGGTGATAGAATGAAGGATTCAGAGCTGTGCACCTTATCAGTGTGACGGGGCATCAGGAGTGCACACTGGAGTCTGAGCTCTGAGCAGTTGCTGGCTCCTAGGGCTGCTGTCACTGGGCCCGTAGTGGCTGTAGAGTGTGGGAAGTCACTTCAGTAATGTCTCCTTCCCGTAACGCCCACTTGGGTCGGGCTGTCAGCGGACGGCAACTTTCTCTCAGTCTCACTTTGGCGTGGTCTGTGAAACTACTCTATTCCATCTGTACGTCAATGTGTCAGAGTCCCTCCGCCACATCTCCAGCCCAGTGTTCTGTGCTTTCTATTAAGTTCTGGCCAGACTCCAACTACTCAACAAAAGTCAGGTACACTTGTGTTGGTTTTTTAATCAAAAAGGAACAAAAAAAAACACAGGAGGACGTCACATCATACTGTCTTTTTAGATTGTCAGCTATGTCACCCCCACTTAACACAGATCGCTTTCTGTGTGCTTCAAGGCCACTTCTCACACACAGATAAGGCGGCTCAGGCAGAGCCCTAGAATTTTGGATAACTTCAGACGTCAAGGCCACTTACATGTCAGTTCTTCACAAAACAAAACGCAGCTGCACAGCCCCTGAGATCTCCCTCTCGTTAACCCCTTAAACGCCAGAAAGCAGATACCAGACACATTGCAACACTTTTCATAGTAATTTTTCTGCAATTGTCAGAATCAAATAAGTTTTAATAATACCCAAACAAACAAACAACGTCCCACACTCCAAGACCTTTAGCAGATGCCTAAAACGGTGAAATATCACCAGCCGGCATTTCAAAACGTCTGCCAGGATGCCTGGAGCATGCTCAGCTGCTATCCTACAAGAAAACCCCACAACCAGCCTTTATGGCTGCCAACAGAGTAGAGTCATAGGCAAATAACTTTCAGGGACTTGAAGGGAATATAACTGTCTTAAGATGGCCGCCACTGAAAAATGGTAGGGCGTGTCATCTTCTCTAAACAACCAGATACGGGGGTGGAGTCTAAGAGGGTGCTGGTCTGCATTCCAAAAGATGCCATCTTTCTTTTTTTTTTTTTCTTTTCCCTCAAATTCTTTCCACATCAGAAACTTTGAAATGTCCCTTATTGACAATCTCTTTCTTTAATGGGCACTCTCTTTGATTCCTGTCACTCTGTCCTGGTCCGTCCGTAGTCACTGGTCTAAGTATCCAGTAAGCAACTCAATCCACTTTTGTCCAACCCTTTGTCATTAACTCTCCACTCACATCAAGCCAACCTTCTGCCTGGGTGTGCCACTTTTTGTCTTTGAGCCAGCCGCCATTTTCATCAAGTGCTGTCTCCCACCTTTGCACACTCAGGGGATTATCTACCATACCCAAAAACTACAATACCTCATGACTTCCTTTTACCCACTTTTTACCTTTCCTGAGTGACACTATGTCAGTTGCCTTTTTAGGTCTGCAGTGTCCAGTTACAGTCTTACTTTGCTCACTACCCATTTTGTGGAATCTGTGGAATACCTGATTTTGTTCAAGGGCTATAGATATCCTCCGTAAATACAGCTCCAGACTACCCCGCTAACTATCAGTAAGTACAAATTAGAGACCTTCACACAATGTTTCAGAAATCAAGGAGTTAACGCTCAACTGTAAAATATCTGTCAGTGTCCCCGAGTCTCTATTCCTTACCGCATCACAAGGCCGATCCCAATCACGAAGGAAAGGTATATGTAAACTTGGCCAGAGTTTGTCTCTGCAAACTTCCAGATTCTATCAGCGCTTATATGAACAAAAACCTCAACACCATCACAAACTCTCTGAACTACATCAACAATCCACAGGAGGGCACTGCAGACCTTTTTCTACAACATATATAGTCACCGTCCAGTCTCTGTCAATCACCTTACAAGTGATCCTTTGCCACAATTTAGTGAACATACTGTTATATATGGACATGGCATTTAAGGCAAAGTACATAATATCACACAAGGAGATGACCTTACCCAGTCCTTTTCAGCCAGTGAGACAGGAGTGACATTCAGGGCAGACAAAAAAATATACTTACCCCAACAAACACTCATTGTCAGTTCTGGTCACTGGCCGCTTGTACTCTTGCGGAGGTCACCTCGGTGGTCAGATGTCCATAAAAGTATGGCCACCCAAGGGACGCCAATTCTTATAGATTTTTTATCCGGGGCTCAAACCCCTAATCATTGTAAAGGTGACTTTCAAATTATAGAGTCTGTATTCCAGCTTGGCATGGAGTAAACCAGGAAAGACACACTGTCCTTTCTGAAAATTAGCTCATGACTGCTTTATTCTCTTTGGCACTAAAACTCTTATCTGGAAAGTCATAACACACTCTTCAAGGGGTGGGCAAGTACACAAGCGGGCAATACTATTGGGTGGTTTGACCCTGGAAATTCAACACTATTGGATGTAAGCACGCAAAGGAATGTAGAACCATTGGCTGTCTTCACATAAACAAAATGCCCAGACGTTCACCTGGATACCTTCCTCTAGGTGGTGCTAGCGAGCACTAAGTCTTTGTGTGCTTAGGGACGCACCCCACCCAAACTTTAGTTTTCACTACACCAAGTTATGTGAAATGAATGCTGAGTCTTTAAAATGTCTGACAGTATGTAAGATAGCATTCAAGACCAGTGTGATATCCTTAACACCTGTAATACTGACACTATTAGTAATGTACCCAGTGGTGATGTATTAAGCCTTAATGTAAATATGAATTCTTTTCATGATCAAATGCACATAGTAACCTTGAGACAACTAGAAGGGGAAAATGGTGACTTTGTCCACTTTATTTCTGATCAACAATACCACTTTCAAAATGTCTAATCCTCATTTTTATCCCGTACAGTCTCGCCCAGATATACTCAATGATTTCCAGGACAAGGTTGAACGGGATGTAATAGTATTAAATAAGAATGTTGTGGAGGGAAAGTTGCCATATAATCAAAATTTTTCATTAAAGTCCAAATTGGCATTACAAGATCTTAAAAATAATAGTGGTCTACTTATCCGTCAGGCGGCTAAGGGTGGGGGAATTGTGCTTATGAATGCAGGATTATATAGAAAACTTAATTTTCATATATTGGAAGACAGTACTGTGTACAGAGAAATCGCTCTTGATCCTACAAGAAACATTCAGGTAGCTTTGGAGAAACTTCTGAGAGAGGGAGTGAATATAGAGTGATGGTAGCAGAATTTTTACTAGTAAAAAATCCCGTAGTCCCCATTTTTCACTCCCTCCCCAAAATCCATAAAGAAAAATCCCCCCCCCCCCCCTCAGACTAATTGTAGCGGGCATAGGGTCGGTTAGTGAAAAACTCAGTATGTGGGTTGATCTCCTACTACAACCCTTGGTGTTCTCCTTGCCCAGTTTCCTTAAAGATACAAAACACGTAGTTTCCCTTCTAGATGGTTATCCCTGGAATAATTCCACCTCATATTGGCTTTCATGTGATGTAATTGGCCTCTATCCCTCCTTAGAACCCCATATGATACTCAAATCTTTAGGACATCATTTAGAGCGATATACGGTAGCAACTATTCTAATGAAGTTAAGGAATTTTTGATGGAGTCAGTTAGCTTCTTGCTTAACAATAATTATTTTCTTTTTGACAAAAGATTTTTTGTTCAAAAGTGTGGAGCAGCCATGGGGGAGAGGTGTTCTACCTCCCTGGCTAATATTTATACACTCACTGGCCACTTTATTAGGTACACCTGTCCAACTGCTCGTTAACACTTAATTTCTAATCAGCCAATCACATGGCGGCAACTCAGTGCATTTAGGCATGTAGATATGGTCAAGACAACCTCCTGCAGTTCAAACCGAGCATCAGTATGGGGAAGAAAGGTGATTTGTGGCCTTTGAACGTGGCATGGTTGTTGGTGCCAGAAGGGCTGGTCTGAGTATTTCAGAAACTGCTGATCTACTGGGATTTTCACGCACAACCATCTCTAGGGTTTACAGAGAAAGGTCCGAAAAAGAAAAAACATCCAGTGAGCGGCAGTTCTGTGGGCGGAAATGCCTTGCTGATGCCAGAGGTCAGAGGAGAATGGGCAGACTGCTTCGAGCTGATAGAAAGGCAACAGTGACTCAAATCGCCACCCGTTACAACCAAGGTAGGCAGAAGAGCATCTCTGAACGCACAGTACGTCGAACTTTGAGGCAGATGGGCTACAGCAGCAGAAGACCACACCGGGTGCCACTCCTTTCAGCTAAGAACAGCAAACTGAGGCTACAATTTTTCACAAGCTCATCGAAATTGGACAGTAGAAGATTGGAAAAACGTTGCCTGGTCTGATGAGTCTCGATTTCTGCTGCGACATTCGGATGGTAGGGTCAGAATTTGGCGTCAACAACATGAAAGCATGGATCCATCCTGCCTTGTATCAATGGTTCAGGCTGGTGGTGGTGGTGTCATGGTGTGGGGAATATTTTCTTGGCACTCTTTGGGCCCCTTGGTACCAATTGAGCATCGTTGCAACGCCACAGCCTACCTTAGTATTGTTGCTGACCATGTCCATCCCTTTATGACCACAATGTACCCAACATCTGATGGCTACTTTCAGCAGGATAATGTGCCATGTCATAAGCTGGAATCATCTCAGACTGGTTTCTTGAACATGACAATGAGGTCACTGTACTCAAATGGCCTCCACAGTCACCAGATCTCAATCCAATAGAGCATCTTTGGGATGTGGTGGAACGGGAGATTCGCATCATGGATGTGCAGCTGACAAATCTGCGGCAACTGTGTGATGCCATCATGTCAATATGGACCAAAATCTCTGAGGAATGCTTCCAGCACCTTGTTGATTCTATGCCACGAAGAATTGAGGCAGTTCAACCCGTTACTAGCATGGTGTACCTAATAAAGTGGCCGGTGAGTGTATGTCCTACTGGGAAGACAGTAGGAACCGGAGGACAACATCATTGAATTTGTTGACTACATCAATAGAAACAATATGAACCTTAAATTCACATTTAGTTACAACAAAAATGTGATTAACTTTTTGGACATTAGTCTTAGAGGAGACAGGTTGGTACACATATTTCCGTATACGAAGCCCACAGCGACCAATTCTATTTTGGAGGCGACATCTTGTCACCCGCCACATGTCATAAAAAACATTCCTATCGGGGAATTAATAAGAACCAAACGCAATTGTTCGGACAAATCCACTTTTGAGTTAGAAAGTAAAAAAGTGTGCAATAAGCTTTCTAAAAGAAAATATTCCAATTGGATGTTGGATAGAGCCCGACATGTAGTGAACAATATAGACAGAGAGGATCTTGTAAATAAAGATAGAAACCAGGAAAGAAATTGTGCATCACGAGGGACAAGAATAGTTTTCTCTACCATTCGCGATCCAGCGGCGCATTCTCTGCGGTGGATTCGGGTCCGGCCGGGATTCACTAAGGTAGTTCCTCCGACGTCCACAAAGTTAATTTCGTGTCTAGGAAAGCCCCAACTCTTGGTTCCATTCTTTCCCCAAGCTTTTTTCCTTCCAATCTGGAAAAACCTAAAAATACCTGGTTGTCCACAAAAGGATTCTACAAGTGCGGACACAATGTTTGCTGCAATTATGTGGGTTCTACGAAAACCATCCATTCTTGCAGCACGGACATGCAGTATAATATTGGCAGCTTTATAAATTGTAATACTGCAAATGTTATTTTTGTCATTATGTGCAATAAATGTAATGTGCAGTATGTGGGTTGCACAGGAGATCCGTTAAAGATCCGCATCAGAAGACACTTACTTGATGCCAAAAATATAAATACAGTAAATGTGTCCATGGCATCTCGTCATTTCCAAGTGATGCATAATGGGGATTGCAGTTCTTTTGTTTTCACTGGCATTGAAAGGGTTTGGAAACTGGTCCGGGGTGGAGACCATAGGCGGAAACTGCAGAACCGCAAGACTTATTGCAGTGGTGGCGAACCTATGGCACGGGTGCCAGAGGTGGCACTCAGAGCCCTTTCTGTGGGCACTCAGGCCATCGCCCCAGCACACCAGACAGGACACAAAGAATCTTCTTGCAGTTCCAAGCAACTTAAAAGATACTGCCTTCACTCATATATTTAAGTGATACGTACTTTGCTACTTGGGTATGTAGGAAGAGTAAACGGGGACAAATTATCTTTGGAGGACCTCCTGCTGGCCCCACAACTCTCTGTGTATGGAGGCCAATATGATCGAATGTTTTTGAAGAACAGGGAGCAATAAGTTACAACTTTAATTTTTGGTTGGCACATCGCAATTTAATAAGGGGGGTTTTGGGTTGTAGTTTGGGCACTCGGCCTCTAAAAGGTTTGCCATCACTGACTTATTGGATCTTCACCCTGGACACGAGAGTTCCAAAGGGAATGAACAAAAGATTAGATATGATATGTCATTATTGATTACCTTTTCTGACTCCAGGTAAATTCATGTTTTTGTTCTCATTTTATTGTGTATACCTTGGTGTTTGCTATTTTTAACACAGTTGTAATTGATTGTTTCTGGTCATGTGACATAGTTCAACTGGTTTATATTACCGGAAACGTGTGTTAAGGTCAGTCATGAATAAGGGTGTTTAATACCCGAAATGCGTAGACGACTTATGCTGTTGTTTCCCATGGCCGAATTTGTCATTTTTAACTAAATGGAATAAAAAACTCTTCATGTTTTCAGTCTTCGCCTTTTACTTTGTATCAGGTCCGAACTGGTGGAGTTTTAAGAAATGTAAAATGCCAGACATAATGAATTCCTCCCAATGGCTTCTCCCAAGAGGTAAATAGGAGAGGAGGCGAGCGTAGAAAGAGCAGGTTTAGAAGACGCGCTGCCCCATGCACATGAAGGAATATGTGTGTTGCAGATGAATTTTTAATTTTTTATGTAGTGTGGACTATGCACTTCGAGGACGCACCGTCCTCTTGATCAGGTCCAAAAATTACACGGGGCAATCCAAATTATTGACTGGAAGATGGAAAAAGACAAGAGAGGATCCCTGTCTCATATGCCTGACACTGATCACTACATAGATCCTAAGAATCCTTCACCTCTCCAGTCATTTCCCGCTGTTATTCCTAGAGATAAGCCTTGTCTGCGGAGACGCTCACCTCGCCACGGTTATCAAGGAGCTCATCGCCAGGGGGAGCTCCAGGATGCCTGGCCGCCATCTGCTCTCTGTCCCTCTCCCGGATCCCTGGTGGATCATTGATGGAAAGTTCCTCTTTAGGAGAAACCCTCTGGGGAGTCCTGTATCTATAGACCTGAGGAAACATGAGAAGGAACAGGACAAACTCTATCTGAGAGCATTGTGTCCCATGACTGTTGATGGTACGAATGGGGATGTGTCTCATGCTGCACATTGTCTCTATGTGGTGAGTGGGCGGCGCTCCTGTATGCTTGTGTTGTTACGTAACATTGTACAACATCCCCCCACCGGGGCCTACCTTTTCTTGAGCCTGGCGTCAGCCGGGCCCCGCAGTACCTGATGCTTGGCGTTGCGGCCTAAAAAATCAAGCTGGTTTCACGGTGCTTGGTTGGGAACCGGAGGCTTGTCCTACAGCTGGCATCCTCCATTCAGGGTGGTGTTGGCAACAAATAGTATGAGGGATAGGCTGCTATGAAGCGGATCTCCGCGGGCAACCCTTTGGTTCTAATATAAGTCTCTGTGTGGGTGTGACGGGGCCCGGATGATGGTAGTTGTAGTGACAGGCCAGACGGAGGCAGAGGTTGAAAAACAAAACACTTACAGTTCTTTATTTGAACCAACAGCAGGCAACGTGCCAAATTCCTTCAGATGGTGGTCTTACTGAGAGTGATCGTGGAGAGTGAACCTCAGAGTTGTTCCTCAGCCTGGATGGCATGGGCAGCTGGGATGTAGCTGTGTCCAACACTGGAAGCTCAGCTTTTTCCTGGATTGCTTGAGAGATGGTGGACTGACACAGTACCTCTCACTGTGTTCTCTGTAGAGGCTCTGGCCTTCTCTCTCAGAGCTGGGGCCTAAAGCTTGTTGCTAAAGCTGCTCCTCAGTCAGGAGCTGATCCTAAAGCTCGCTCATGAGGTGAGAGCTCAGCACTAACTCTCTGTCAGCAACTCCTCCTCTCCTGACTGCACTGACGTTGGCACTCTCCAACCGTCACTTCTCCTCCTGGTCAGGTGGTCTCACTCTCCAATCACACTCCAGTTACAAAGGTGAAACATCATTGGATGACATCAGTAAACAGGTTAACCCTTGCCTATTCAGGCAGCATCTACCGCTGCATATTACCTCTTGGTGTACTGAATGGTACAAGGGGCTTATTCACAACTACTCCTCTGCCATGCACATTGGCAGGGATATTGCATACCCCCGGGGCAATTGAAAGAGCCGCCCACGGCTTGGCTATGGACCAGATGAGTCCACACACAGGACAGCATGTAGGGGTGTAGGTGGTAAATAGGGGCACTTCTATGAAGTGCAGGCTACATGATCTGTAGGGACAAACCGCCCATGGTCCTGGAGACAGGCACCTGGGTTGGTGTCGGACTAAGACAAGGACATGTGTGACAGTTGGTTGCTGACGCTATTAAACCAAACTGTACAGTAGGAAAGGTGTGGTGTCATGTACTGTAATCCACTCCTTGCACCGGGGCCTGTATATTTGTTATATAAACACTTCTTCCCTGGCAACAAATATATAGTGTATATATGCATTACATTGGCATATGTGACACAATAAAACATTGTACAATGTACAAGTACCTGCCGACTGACATTCTTACCCTTGTGTGAGTGGCATCCAGGTGCTATATCTTTAACACCCCCGGTCCCCTAAGGACCCGCAGTTTACGGACTACCCCCCACTTGCAAAGCTTTGGTTTGAGGCATAAGATAGCGGTCAAGGTTTACAGATTAGAAGGTCCGACACAGCCACACTACAATCTGAAAAGCCTATAAAAGGTTAGTGCAAACTACTGACATATATTGACAGTGTGCAAACATGTTGTAAACTCACATTGGCTTAGGAGCCCAATGGGTACACATCTTATAACATTACAAACGTTACAGATAGTTAGGCTACTCAGGGTAGCAGCATAGAATGTCTCTTTACCTGAAAAGGAAAGGCATAAAAGTGCATGTAGAATGTCCATACCTAAAAGGAAGGCATTAAGTGCAATATAAAAATAAATAAAGTAGCAACTTTTCCTTGAGGTTGGCAAAAGTCTCTCAGAAGGTCTTTAACCCCTTATCACCGACACTAGTTTTCAGCTCAATGACCAGACTCGATTTTTCAAATCTGACATGTCTCACGATAATTGGTTATAACTTCGGAACGCTTTAACATATCCTGGTGATTTTGAGAATGTTTTCTCGTGACACATTGTACTTCATGTTAGTTATAAAATTTAAGTGATAAGTTTTGCATTTCGTTCTGTAAAAAAGTGAAAATTTGGCAAAAGTTTGTAAAAATTCTTCATTTTCCAAGTTTGAAATGTTCTGGTTTCCAGACAGGAAGTAAAACTACCCAAAAAGTTTGATAATTAACATTTACAGAATATCTGCTTTATGTTGGGATGATATTTTATGCTTCCGGTCATCAAAATGTGAGTTTTGGCAATTTTCATGAAATAAGAGAAAATCGCACCTTAAAGTTCTGCACCTCATAACATTCCAGAAAGTCTATGTGTAGAGGGACAGAGTCCTTTGTAGGGGTGCTATCGTAGCACATGACAGTGGGTAGTTCAAGGTATGTCTCTTGACTGAAATAAATAAATAGGGGTGAGAGTCCCAGGAAAGTCTCTGGCTCTTGTGGAATAGTGGGCGCTCAGCCCAAATGGGATAGCAGTAATAATATTTACAATATGTACAATAAGCACAGTACCTGGTAAGGCTTTCAGCCCATCAGGGGTTACTCAGTATCTTCTTCGGTGGTAAGTACTTCGGTGTCAGAAAAGCGTACCTGCCTCCTCCTTCTGTGTGACACCAGCTGGTACTCCTGCAGGTACGCAGGAGCTTTACCTTTTGTCTCCCTTTGAGACCTCCGAAGTTCCGGCTGGGAGAAGATAACAACCTCCTCATCATCCTCCTCTGAGTCAGGCGCTGGAGTCGGAGTCTCAGCTGTCTCTGATGCTTCAGGGGTTGCAGACACTGGAGCCGGATCATCCTCCACAGGCAGCAGTATTGGAGACTGCGGTGGGGATGATGGTCTCTCTGGGGTACCTCTTACTGGAGTGGAAACAACAAAACAGAGTTGAGGCACAGTCACAAGTTCTAAGAAACTGGGAGTAGGTGAACACAAGGAGGTCTGTAAGTTGGGGGTCGAGGTGAGAGGTGTGGACATAGGGGCAAAAGGACGAAGACATCTCTTCAGCTGGTTCCTATGTACCCGGAGTAGTGGACGGTCTCCTCTTGAAATCTCGTAGACTTCAGGGGAGAGACTGTCCCTAACTAGGTATGGCTCACGCTCCCAACGCCCATCTAGCTTACTGGTGGGATGGTTGTTGCGCAGCCACACTCGATCTCCTGGGGCAAGAGGCTCAGCACTGCGCAGCCACACTCGATCTCCTGGGGCAAGAGGCTCAGCACAGGCAAAAGTCTCTCAGAAGGTCTTTAACCCCTTATCACCGACACTAGTTTTCAGCTCAATGACCAGACTCGATTTTTCAAATCTGACATGTCTCACGATAATTGGTTATAACTTCGGAACGCTTTAACATATCCTGGTGATTTTGAGAATGTTTTCTCGTGACACATTGTACTCCATGTTAGTTATAAAATTTAAGTGATAAGTTTTGCATTTCGTTCTGAAAAAAAGTGAAAATTTGGCAAAAGTTTGTAAAAATTCTTCATTTTCCAAGTTTGAAATGTTCTGGTTTCCAGACAGGAAGTAAAACTACCCAAAAAGTTTGATAATTAACATTTACAGAATATCTGCTTTATGTTGGGATGATATTTTATGCTTCCGGTCACTTTTCTAGGATGTTATGAGGTGCAGAACTTTAGGTGCGATTTTTCTTATTTTCATGAAAATTGCCAAAACTCACATTTTGAGGGACAATTCGGCTTCCAAGTGACTGAGGCCTAAATAATAGTAAAACCTCATAAATTACCCCACTATAGAAAGTTCACCCCTCAACGTATGTAAAACAACTTCTATTAAGTCCATTAACCCTTTAAGTGTTTCACATGGGTTAAAAAATATGGACCTGCGATTTAGAAACTATGGAATTTTTTTGGAAATACATTCATTTAGGCCAAAACTGACATTTTCAGAATAAATTAAATGATGAAACGCACTGCAACGCTTGATGCCCAATTCCTCCCGAGTGCACTGATACCCCATATGTGGTGGTAAACTGCTGTACGGGCGCACGGCCGAGCATAGAATGAATGGAGGCGCCGTCCACAGCAGATTTGTATTGTCACATTGTGCGACCTATAAATTTTTATTTTTTTTGGTAATGCGATCATATGAGGGCTTATTTTTTATGGGATGAGATACAATGTATAAATAATTTATTTTGGGAGTCTAAAGCTTATTCATGAGATTTTATTAACTATTTCAAGGGGGACACAAACAAAATCATCAATTTTTATTTTGGATTGTGAGCATTCCCCCCCCCCCCCGCTCACCGTAACGTAACCCCCGCAACCGACCACCTCCCGTGCGCGGCAGTTTGTGGGCGAACATGCCTTGCTGCTGCCCGCGGTCAGTGGAGAATGGGCGCCTGCTTCGAGCTGATAGAAAGGCAACAGTGTCTCAAATCGCCACCCGTTCACCAACCCGGTCGGCCGACGCGCATCTCTGCCGCACAGTACGTCGAATTTGAGGCAGAGGGGTACAGCAGCAGAAGAACCACCCCAGGTGCCACCCTTCCCGCTAAGAACGGCCACTGAGGGACTTACAATTTTTCACACGTCATCGAAATGCGACAGTAGGAAGATTGGAAAAACGTTGCTGGTGTGCGTCTCGCTTTGCTGCGACATTCGGAGGTCGGGTCAGAAGTTGGCGTAACAAACTGAACTCCTGGCTCCATCATGCCTTGTATCAAACGGTTCGGGCTGTGTGGTGGGGTATGGTGTGGGGAATATTTTTTGGCACTCTTTGGCCCCTTGTACCCATTGAGCATCGTTGCAACGCCCGCCGTACCTAGTATTGTGTGACATGCCATCCCTATGACACAATGTACCAACATTCTGGATGGCTACTTGTCAGCAGGTCTGGCCATGTCATAAGTGGAATATCTCGACTGGTTTGAACAGACCCTGCGGTCACTGTACTCAACATGGCTACACAGTCACCAGACTCAATCCATAGAGCCTCTTGGGATGTGGTGGCCTGGGAGCTTCGCAATTCTGTGATGTGCCGCTGCCAAATCTGCGGCAACTGGTGCTTGCAATCATGCACTATGGCCAAAATCTTGAGGAATGGCTCCAGCACTTGTGATTCTATGCCACGAAGAATTGCGGCCAGTTTACCGTTACTCGCCTGGTGTCCCTCATACCGTGGCCGGGGGGTGATGTCTCCTGGGCAGGACCTTCGGCACCGGAGGCCCAACCATCATGAATTTGTTGATCCATCTTTCAATTAGCCACCACTCGACCCCTCCATTCCATAGTTACCCCCCAATGTGATTAACTTTTGGACCTTTCGTCTTAGAGGCGCCAGGTTGGTAACATATTTCGTATACGAGCCCACAGCGCCCAATTCTCTTTGGAGGCTCTTCTCTTGTCACCCGACCACTGTCATCCCCCCCTCCCTATCGGGGACTGATAAGCACCCCACGCCCTTGTCGGCAAACCACTGTTGAGTTAGCCCGTCCACCAGTGCAATAAGCTTTTAAAAGAAAATATTCCAATTGGATGTTGGATCGAGCGACATGAGTGAACAAATATAGACAGACGTGGATCTTGTAATAAAAGATACGACCCAGGCCAGCCATGGCCTCACGCGGGCACAAGAAGTGTTTTTCTCTACTCTTCGGATCCACGGCGCATTATCTGCGGTGGATTCGGGTCCGGCCGGGATTTCACTAGGTGTTCTCCGGAGTCGCACAAAGTTAATTTCGGGTCTCGGAACGCCCCCAACTACTTGGTTCATTCTTTCCCCAAGCGTTTTTCATTCCAATGAAAAAACAAAAAATCCTGTGTACACAAAAGGATTCTACAAGTGCGGACACAATGTTGCTGCCATTATGTGGGTTCTACGAAAACCATCCCTCTTGCAGCAGGGACATGCAGTCTAATATTGGCGCTTAAAATTGGAATACTGCCAATGTTATTTTGTCATTATGTGCAATAAATGTAATGTGCAGTATGTGGTTGCACAGGGATCGTTAAAGATCCGCATCAGAAGACACGTACTTGATGCAAAAATATAAATAAGTAAACGTGCTCCTGGCATCTCGTCATTTCCAAGTGATTGCATCAGGGGGATTGCAGTTCTTTGTTTCACTGGCATTGAAAGGGTTTTGGAAAATAGTCCGTGGGTGCCGACTCTCGGCGGCCCCCTGAGACCCGCAAGGCCTTCTTGCAGGGGTGGCGAACCTAGGCACGGTGCCCAGAGGGGGCCCCTCAGCGCCTTTCGGTTGGGCCCTCAGGCCTACGCCCCAGCCCACCTCACAGGGGCCAAAGAATCTTCGTGCCGTTCCCAAGCACTTACCCAGATACTGCCTTCCATCATACTCTTAAGTGATACGTCCTGTGCTCTTGGGTATGTAGGCAGCGTTAACACGGGGACAATTCTCTTTGGGTGACTTCTGCTGGGCACCCACCCCTCTCTGTGTATGGACGCCCTATGAGTGCCTGTTTGACAGAACCAGGGCGCATCGTTACAACTTTCCTTTGGTTGGCAACTTCGCCCCTTCATCAGGGGGGTTTTGGGTTGTCGTTTGGGCCCTCCGCCTCTCCCAGGTTTGCCATCCCTGACTTCTGGATCTTCCCCCTGGACCCGCGAGTTCCAAAGGGAATCGAACACAAAGATTAGATATGGATATGTCAATTCGATCTCCTTTTGACTCCACGGTAAATCATGTTTTTGTTCTCATTGATTGTGTATACTAGGTGTAGTTTATTGCCTTTTTAACACAGTTGTAATTGATTGGTTCTGGTCAGTGACAAGTTCAAATGTTTATATTCCGGAAACTTCTGGTGTGTAGTTCGTCCGTCACTGACATAGGGTTTAATACCGAAGACTGCATACGACTTCGCATGTTGTGTTCCCATGCCGAAGTTTGTTCACTTTTACTAACCAGGATAAACACACTCTTCACGTTTCAGTCTTGACCTTTTATTTGACTCAGTCGAACTGGTGGAGTTTTAGAAAGTAAAATGCCAGCATATGAATATTCCTCCCAGTGGCTTGTCTCCCAAAGGGTAACTAGGCGAGGGGCGAGCGTAGTAAAGAGCAGGTTAGAATACCGTGCCCCATGCACTGAAATGCGCGGCTATATGTGTGCAGAATTGAATTTTTAATTTTTTATGTAGGTGGACTATGCACTTCGAGGAGCGCACCGTCCTCTGATCAGGTCACAAAAATTACACGGGGCAATCCAATTATTGATGGAAGATGGAAAAAGACATATGAGAGGATCCCTGCTCATATGCCGAACACTGTACTACATAGATCCTAAGATCCTCACCTCTCCATTCTGTTCCCGTGTTTTCTAGAGATAAGAGCTGTGTCATGGGAGACTCTCACCTTCTCCTGGTTATCAAGGAGATCATCTCCGCGGGTGAGCTCAGGTCCTGGCCGCCATCGGCTCTCTGTCCTTCTCCCGGATCCCGGTGGATCATTGATGGAAAGGATCATCTTAGGAGAAACCTTGGGAGTCCTGTATCTATAGACACTGAGGAAACATGAGAGAAGAACTAGAGAGCAACTCTATATGAAGCATTGTGTCCATGACATGTGTGATGTGACAGATGGGATGTGTCTCATGCTGCACATTGTCTCTTATGTGTGTGATGTGGCGGTGTGTCAGGTATGTTGTGGTTACATGTAGACATGTGCAACACCCCCACCGGGGCCTAGCCTTTTCTTGAGGCCTGGAGTCAGAGGGGCCGCAGTACCTGAGTGGCTGGCGGTTGCGGGCCTACAGCCACGCTGGTGTCACGGTGACTGTTGGGGACCGAGAGGGCTGGCTACAGCATGGCAGGTCTCCAGCAGGTGGTGTTGGAACAAATGATCGAGGGAGAGGCTGCTTTAGCGGATCTCCCTGCGGGCAACCCTTTGGTGTCTAGAGTTATAAGTCTCGTGTGGTGGACAGGTGGCCCGTGATGATGGTGTTTTAGTAGCAGGGACAAGACGGAGGCAGAGGTGAAACAAAATACAACTACAAGTTCTTGTTTGACCAACAGAGGCAACGTGCAAACGATTACTTACGATGGTGGCTTACTGAGAGTGATCGGGGAGAGTGAACTCAGGAGTTGTGTCACCAGCCGGATGCAGGGGCAGGCTGGGATGTAGCTGTGTCCAACACTGGAAGTGCAGCTTTTCCTGGATGGTTGGATGTGGTGGAATGACACAGTATCTCACTGTGTTCTCGTAGCAGGTCGCTGGCTCTGCTCTCAAGGTTCTTCTGGGGGGGGGGGGATGGGCCTGAAAGCTTGTTGCTAGAGCTGCTCCTCAGTAAGGAGCTGCAGCCTAAGAGACTGCATGAGGTGGAGCCTCAGCAATTCATACTTTCTTCGGCACTCAGCTCCTCTAACTGACTGCACTGACTGTTGGCATACCCATATGTCACTTCTCCTTCCTGGTCAGGTGGTTCTCATCCTTCCAATTCACCTCCACGTTACAAAGGGATGAAAATCATTGGATGACATCAGTAACAGGTTAACCCTTGTCTATCAGGCGCTATTCTGACCGCTGCATATACTCTTGTGTACTGAACTGGTACAAGGGGCTTATTCACAATACTCCTCTGCCCCACATTGGCAGGGAAATTGCATACCCCCGGTGGCAATGAAAGAGCCGCACCACGGTTGGTCTATGCCCGTAAGTCCACACACAGGACAGCTGTAGGGTGTAGTGTGGTAAAGGGGACTTCTATGAGTGCAGGCTACATGAGTCTGTAGGGACAAACCGCCCCATGGTCCTGGAGGACAGGACACCGGGTTGGGTGTCGGACTAAGGACAGGACGTGTGACGTGGGTGCTGACGCTATTAAACCAACCCTTATGGCACGGTGTGGTGTCATTACTGAATCCACTCTGCACCGGGGCTGTATATTTGTTTATATAAACATTTCCCATGGCAACACAATATTAGTTATATATGCAGTTATTGGCGCATGTGACACACCTAAAACATTGTTACAATGTAACGACCTGCCGGCTGACACTTCTTACCTTGTGGAGTGGCATCAGGAGCTATATCTTAACACCCCCGGTCCCACTTAAGCGACCCGCAGGTTACGGACTACCCCCACTGCAAAGCTTTGGTTGGAGGCATACAGATTGCGGTTGCAAGGTTTACAGATTAGAGGTCAGACACAGCCACAATACAATTGAAAAGCTTAAAAAGGGTATGTGCAAATACTGACATATATTGCAGTGTTGCAACCATGGTTGTAACACCACATTGGTGTAGGAGCCCAATGGTTACAGCATTAAACATTACAAACGTTACAGATAGTTAGGCTCTCAGTTTTTTGGTAGCAGCATAGATGTTCTTTACCTGAAAAAGGAAGGCATAAGTGCATGTAGAATGTCAATACCTAAAGGAGGCATTGTGCATAAAATTAAAGTAAAAGTCCTTTTCCTTGAGGTTGGCAAAAGTCTCTCAGAAGGTCTTTAACCCTTATCACGACACTGTTTCAGCTCAATGACCAGACTCGATTTTCAAATCTGACATGTCTCACGATAATTGGTTATAACTTCGGAACGCTTTAACATATCCTGGTGATTTTGAGAATGTTTCTCGTGACACATTGTACTCATGTTAGGTTAAATTAAGAATAGTTTGCATTTCGTTCTGATAAAAAGTGAAAATTTGGCAAAAGTGTTAAAAATTTCTTCATTTCCAAGTTTGAAATGTTCTGGTTTCCAGACAGGAAGTAAAACTACCCAAAAAGTTTGATAATTACATTTACAGATATCTGCTTTATGTGGATGATATTTATGCTTCCGGTCAATTTTCTAGGATGTTATGAGCCGCAGAACTTTAGGTGCGATTTTTCTTATTTTCATGAACTTGCCATTACATCACATTTTGAGGGACAACTCGGCTTCCAAGTGACTTGGAGGCCTAAATATAGTAAAAACCTCAATTACCCACATAGAAAGTTCACCCCTCAACGTATGTTAAAACAACTTCTTTAAGTCCATTAACCCTTTAAGTTTTCACAGGGGTTAAAAAATATGGGACTGCGATTTAGAAACTATGGAATTTTTTGGAAATACATTCATTTAGGCCAAAAAACTGACATTTCAGAATAAATTAAATGATGAAACGCACGCAAACGCTTGATGCCCAATTCCTCCGAGTGTACTGATAACCCCATCTGGGTGGTAAACTGTGTGGGGCGCACGGCCGAGCATAGAATGAATGGAGGCGCGCCACAGCAGATTTGTATTGTCACATTGTAACGACCTATAATTTTGATTTTTTTTGGTAATGGATCATGAGGGTTATTTTTATGGGATGAGATAACAATGTATAAATAAATTATTTTGGAGTCTAAAGTTATTCCGAGATTTTATTAACTATTTCAAGGGGGGGGTGGAACACAAACAAAATCATCCAAGTTTTATTTGGATTGTGAGCCATACCCCCCCCCCCCGCCCAGTAACAGTAAAAATAAACTTTTATCTGTATTCATTGGTTCACTACGGTTGCGTGATACCTTCTTTATAGAGTTTTTCTTATTTTGCTCAATGTTCCCTGAGTAAAAACAATTGTGGGAGAAATGATTGTTGTTTACTATTGACAACTTTTAAGGGCCAGAACTCTGTATTTTTCTTGTCAGATTCTGGTTGAGGGCTCTATTTTTTGCGAAACAGTTGTCTTTTCAGTCGTATCATATTAGTACCGTAACTTTTTTTATCCACTTGTTAGGAACATTTTTGTGATGGTGTTGATGAAAAATTGTATATTTGGGAAGTTTTCGAGTTTTTTTTACGTAGTTCACGATGCGGGTTCAATATTGATTGAGTATATTTGTACAGATTATAATACGGACGCATGGTGATACCTCAGGTATAGTTTTCTTATTTTGCTCAATGTTCTGGAGCAAAAACCCACAAATTTGGATGAAAATCGATGTTTTTTACTATTGACGTTTTGTGGTACTGGGAGATTAGATGGGCTTTATTTTATTTATTATTTGATATATATTATTAAAAAGATATAATTTTTTTTTTTTACTTTTTACTTTCTAATTGGCTTGATAAGCGCTATCCGATCGCTTATTCAAGCCTATTACACTGCAATACACTTGTATGCAGTGTATAGTGAACGTACTGACGCATGGGCATGCTGCAGTACTTACACCGGGTCTGCCAGGACGGCACGGACCCGTGAGTGAGAGAGGAGCCGACAGCCCGGTCACTCGTCGAACCCGGGCAGCGGCAGGATTGGGATCGGCTCACCCGGTAAGCCACACCGGGGGGTCCGATCACGGGGGAACACTTGAAACGCGCAGTCATGCTGACCGGGGTGCAAGGGGTAAACACCCGAGGAGTCGGAGTTTTTCGATCCCGGGTGTTGTGCCGGGTTTAGTGCGGGTCTGGTGGCTGTATATCACACCGCCGACACCGCACCACGCGAGACACGGTGTGCCCGACAACTTCTTCGATGCGCCGCGTAGAGAACAGGGTTCGCATCCGAAAGAAGTACCCTTGAATGACCGCCGTAAACCCTCTAGGGACGGTCATTATCGTGGTTAATCGCCAAGTCCATTCGGGTACGCACCTTGAAGTTGGGCCAAACGTGCAATAAAGATGCAAAGGGTCTCTTCAGTTAGAGGCCAGGTCCTTGTAGGGGGGCTTCGGCACATGCCAGTGGGTAGTTCCAAGGTATGTTCTCTTGACTGAAATAAATAAATAGCGGGTGAGAGTCCCAGGAAAGTCTCTGGCTCTTGTGGATACGCGGGCGCTACAGCCCAACCGAATTGGGAAGCAGAATAAGATTTACAATATGGACAATAAGCACAGTCCTGGTAAGGCTTTCAGCCCATCAGGGTTACTCAGTATCTTCTCGGTGGTAAGTACTCCGGGTCAGAAAAGCGTACTGCCTCTCCTTTGTGTGACACCACTGTACTCTGCAGGTACGCAGGAGCTTTACCTTTTGTTCTCCTTTGAGACTTCCGAGTCGTGCTGGGAGATAGAAGATAACACCTCCTACATATCCTCCTCTGAGTCAGGCGTGGCGTCGGCAGTCTCAGCTGTCTCTGATGACTTCAGGGTTGCAGACACTGGAGCCGGATCATCCTCACAGGCAGCATATGGGAGAATCGGGTGGGATGATGTGTCTCCTGGGGTACCTCTTACTGGAGTGGAAACAACAAAACAGAGTGAGGACAGTCACAAGGTTTCAAGAAACTGGAGTAGGTGAACACAAGGAGGTCTGTACAAGTTGGGGTCTAGTGAGAGGTGGGGAATAGGGCAAAAGGACGAGAGACATCTCTAGTGGTTTCCTAGTACCGGGAGTAGTGGACGGTCTCCTCTTGAAATCTCGAGACTTCAGGGGAGAGACGTCCCTCAATGGTATGCTCACGCTCCCAACGACCATCTAGCTACTGGGGGATGGTTGTTGCGCAGCCACACTCAGATCTCTGGGGAAAGAGGCATAGCACAGGACATTACGATCGTCGAAGAGTCCCTTTTTGCTTTCTCCGGGCTCTTCCAACCGCAGATCCACAACTCTCTGGCATCCGCACAGCCCTGGCTTGGTGATCGTGAACTCGGCGTATGGGGGCGTAAGAGGGGATAGGGGGACTCCATGTTCCAGGTCATATCAGCAGGGAGATGGCCGTCTCCCGAACACATAATACGGGGTGGTATCCTGTGGAGCAATGAGTGGTATTTTGTACAGGTACACCATTGGGCAACAGTTTGCCGCAGTCAGCACCTTTTTGCCAGGGGCAGAGTCCTCGCATGTGGATTAGAAGTCTGATTCATCTTCTCACAAAGCCCGTGCATGTTGGATGATAGGCTGTGGTCCTCAGCTTTTTGCAGCCATATAGAGTGAACAGCTCTGGAAAGACTGGGGATCAAATGCTGTTCTTGGTCCGTTAAGGAATCTGATCGGCAGCATAGGGGAAGGACTTAAGCTCTTCACGGGCCGTTGCGGTGGTCCTGCAGATAGGTCTCTGAAGGTACTGCACCACCAAATTTGGTATAGTGGTCGATGATCGTGAGAGCATAAGTGACCGATCTGCTGGGCTCCAACTCACTATGATCCATGCCAGGATCTCTAAGGGGCCGTGGCTCACAATGGGAGGTGGAGGGACCTTTGTTGGTCGCTTCCTGAGCGAGCGCAGGGTGGGCATTCCACGACACCAGGATTCGTGCGGGCTTGTGCACCGTAGAAGCGGGCATTCGGAGGGCTGGGCTCAGTCTTATGAGCGCCAAAGTGTCGGATGCGTCATGGTACCATATCCAGTACGATCTTGGTCGTCCTCCTGGGAATCCAATCTAGTACAGCCGGTCAAAGTGATAGGGTCCAGAGTTTCTCTTTTAGCAGACCCTGGGGCATGTTCAGAGTCGTTCTCTGGAAGCCACAATTGCGACAGTTCTCCATCAGACTCTTACTGCGGCGGATTCTTTCAGGCACGCGCCCAATACGAGAGATAGCTTACTTCTCTATGCGCGGCTATCAGCCTGAAGGACTTATCCAGCGGTCTTTCCGCAGGGGCTGACTCTCTTGAGGAGTAGATGCGGTGCTATGACGGTAGGAGTAAAACTCTCTGGGCTCTTGACGCACAAACGGCAGTAGAACGCTGGCATCCCACATCTTCCACTGGCCATCCCGTGAAGGGGTCACCTCCACTGGGCATGGGAGGGGACAGAGGCGGCGTTGCATGGTTTACCCCACCGTCGGTCATTGATGGTAAAGTTGAGTTGGCAACGGTACTGGAGGCCCACCGTTGTTCCCGTGCTCCAAGACAGACGGGTTCAGATGCGCAAGGGATATTGTCTGTGAAGACAGTTGAAGAAGATGCAGCAGGTAGGCTCCTGGAACTTTCGGTCACAGCCCGACTAACGCCGGAACTCCACGTGAAGGACTGTAGTTCTGGTCGTTCTGCTATGGTTTCGGGGGAAGGCTAGGCGTAGGCGTAGGACCCTGTCAGTTCCGTTTGGAGCTGGGAAGTACAGCCCTAGGCCTGCTTGTGGCATCAGTATAGGGTGAAAGGCGAATGTAGTCGGAAATATCCAACACCGGAGGCTCAGTCAACCGTGCTTGAGCCATTCGTGGAAGCAGCTGTCGTTCGGCTGTCCACGCAATGGATACTCGAGGACACGGGTGCTTCTTTGTGACACGGCCACTTGAAGTTCGTGCAGGGAAGCCGCCAGTGGGCAATTTGGGATTGAAACGCCTGTAAAATGGCAAATCCACGAAGCTTTTGATGTCCCGTAGGTTGATGGGGTAGGCCCAGTCGTGGACAGCTGCAATTTCCTGGATCGGCTCAATTCCAGAGCGTCACCCACATGTCCAAGGAATTGACGTAGGTTGTACAGGTGGCACTGATGGCTTGACCTTCAACCCAGTTGGGTCAGGATTGGGAAGACTTCGCCAGATGGTGGAGGGGTGGTCTTAACGTCTTGGAGTAGATGATGAGGTCGTCCAAAGTTATAGCCGGACGTCCGAAGCTTTCCAGATGACCAAAGATCCGCATATGCACGTTGCATGTGCCTGGGCGTTGCATAGCCAGCCGACACGGCCTGTGTTGAACTCGAACAGGCCCATTGGGGTGTGTGGTGAAAGCGCGTCTTCTCTCGTTCCTCCGCGTATGCGATGCCAGGAGCCACGGTCAGGTCAGGGTAGGGTTGAAGGTAGGAAGTGACCCCGGGCGTGAGGGATTCCTCGTTCGAGGCAGAGGAAGGCATCCTTGTGGGTGATATGTGATCTTCTAAGTCAACCAGAACGAAGGGTTCCCATCTTCTTTTTGAACAAGGACCAGAGGGGCAGCCCATGGGCTGGACTCTCCCGGATAACATTGGATGTCGTCATCTATTTACCAGCTCTTTTACCTCTGGTAGAGGGTGGAGTATTTGGGCCGGTGTATTCTTGATAGGAGATGAGAGCCAGTAGGGATGTATGTTGCTCAGGGATAGTCTGCCCAAAATCCAGGGGGGGTTTGCTGAAGGCCTGGTGGTGCTGTCATAACGACATCCAGGAACGCTTGTACTGGTCTGCAAGGAAGTAAACAGTCGTCTCCACTATTGAGCTCAAGCCACAGGTATGCGTCGAAGCTCCCTTCAGCACTTGCTTCCGTTCCACAATGTTGGGAGCAGACAGAGGGTTTCCACCAGTCTCAGGAGGACGCTGAAGAGAGTGGTACGCTTGGATTTCTCGATGCCGGGAGTCCCACATTGAGTCGAATGAAAGGTACGTCTTGGGTTACAGTGACTAGCTCTGGCGGTAGATGAGGAGGTCTTCATCAGCTGGTAGAGTTATCACTATGCGCCTGGTAGTCTTGACCCTGGACTCCCATGAGGCTCGAGACCACTACTCTACGTCTAAGTCCCAGGTGAAGCGGACAGTGTTGGGGATCCATTGACCGGGCTCTGCGATTTCTCATCTAGGGCGCAAACTTCTGCTTGCGCCGCTAGAACCAGATAGTCTTCTGAATTACCTTCCGGAAGTGGGGCAGTGTTGGCAAGGGAAGTGGTGGAGAGCCTTCAGCATTTCAGGGTGTAGCAGTTGCGGGCACATTGGTACCCCAGTACCAGAGAGAAAGTTACCGTTTCGGGCATCGGGTCACAACTATACGCCTGTGCTGGTTAACTCAGGTGTCTCCAATGGTTACGTGGCGTGGGCTCCAGTAGCCGCGGCTGGGGTACGGGTTTTCCGTCGTAAGCAATAATGTTCAAGTCAAGCTGGGAGGGCTGGACTATACGGATTGCTCCTCCTCGGCATTTCTCGAAAGGCAGCATCCGGGGGTGGCCTTGAGAAGACCGGTATCAATAAGGAGTAGGCAGTAACTACGTGATGGTTACATTAAACCAGGGGAGTAGCGTCCAGACCTGGCAGTCCCACGAACTGTGGCATCATGTAGTTCGGGGACTACCAGGTCTTCCGTCTGGAGGTTGTCCCTTAGCTCCACGGGGTTTGTCAGTTTAAACTGAACGACATTAACCTCTCATGCCCAATTTGGCAGTAGCTTGCACCTGGGGGGTTTCTCTGGACATCCAGGGGCTTAACGGACTCGACTTCTCTGGGGCGCTGTGTGGTCTGGAGCACGAGGAGTAGTGGACCAGTTACAGGTTCTCTGGAGGTTTTCCTACATAGCGGTGACAGTGCACTTCCAACGGGTCAACCGATCGAGTATTTTTATGCGGTGTGTCCGCCAGGATAGGGATCTGTCTGCTAAGCCAGCAACTTCAGAGCCGCAGGAGCTAGGTGATGTCGACTGGTGGAGTGGGAGCTAGGCAGAGTCCTCCATTTCCACGGATTAGGTCTCCTCGTCTGCGAGTCCAGTAGGCGTCGTCCCTAATAGTCAATGGCAATTCATTAAACTCAAGAAAGGCGGGCTGGCAGTTGAGAAGAGATGATTCTTAGTTGAAACCATTTGGATTTTATCAACAAGTCATAATGAATGTTCCCTCAGGGTTTGATCAGAGGTTTAGGTTTTGGTATCAAGAGGGTTGGGCCTTCCATGTCTCCTGTAGGGGAGTGGCAAATCTCGGAGGGACTCTTGGGGCTTGACTGTCTTTTCCCGAAGATATGTGCGCTTCAACGCTGAGGCTAGTACATTGTCAAAGGTGTTGCGCAGCCTATCAAAGAATTTGGACACATTCTGACACTGTTTGGGGCCAAGACTTGACTTTAGAAGGAAGAAACGGGTCCTTTTCAACTGCCCGGTTAGGATGCCCACTATTTCTGGTCCTCGTGAACGCTGTAGGGCGAAGGTGGCTAACAATGTCCTGAATTCAGGGAGGTAGTGTGTGAAGTCCTCGCTAGTGGGGTAACCAGGGGGCCCCGGATAGTATGGACATAGTCAGAGCAATCATGTGGGGGTACCCAGGGTACCTGAACTGGTAGCAGGGGTGAAAGGGACCTTGGCGAGGCTTAAACTGCTGCGGTACCCCGTGAAGGGAGGAACAGGGAAGGGGTCCCTGCTCGTCCGTTCTTCGTCCTGGGCGGACATGTACTGGCCGGTGAGGGAATCTGTAGGGTTACACATGTACGTTGCTATGGGCGATGGCTAGAATGGGAAGGGCATTAAGAACAGTAGTCAATATTCCCTGGGGGTTGAGCAATAAACTAGCATCGGAAACAAATCTCTACCCCTTTACTGCACCAGTCGGTACTCATCAGGATCAGCTGCGGTGACGGACAGCTCGGTGCGATGAAGGATCCGGTCCAATGTCCGGCGCAGCAGGGGCTCGGGGATGCCTCAGCGGTGTTCTTCTCCAGTGCAGAGAACCTGCCGGAACTCGATGAGGAGCACGACTCTTCGTTGCGGCCGCACAAGCTCCAGCTCCTCCTCCACGGTGCTTCGCGCACTCACGCAGGGGCGGAGCCTATCGTGACAGACTCTGTGAGTTCCACCAGTGAGGATTTGGTAGGGTGGAAATACGTGCTTGCGCCACGCCTTGTGAAGGTAAGGCTCACGCCGTACTGCCCACTGAGGGTTCACAGAGTCGTTGGCGGCTTAACCCCTGAATTGGCTAGGGATGCTGTGAACGCGCTTGGCAGCAGTAATAAAGTCACATGTGAAATATAGACAAAATCACTTGGGCTATACCGAATGGTAGCGGAGTAGGGCAGCACACAGTAGTTTTTCATAAAAGGATAAGTCTCTAGTGCCAGAATAAGCCACAGAAGTAATGATCCTGTGTTGCGGAAGCCTCTTGCAAAACTTCCCACTGGGGCTGCCTTTTCTTTGCAGGCTGCGAGTCAGCCGGGGCCCGCTAGTCTACCTGACGTGGGACTGGCAGGTGCGGCTAAGCAGTGGTGTCACGGTGCTTGGTATGGGGAAACCGGAGTGGCGTCCTACAGCCTGGAGGTTCTCCAGCAGGGTGGTGTTGGCAAGAATGATGGGGAGGGAATGCTATGAGGGAGCTCTGGGGACCCTTGGTCTCTTATGTAGGATGAGTCTCTGTGTAGTGGACAGGGTGCCGTGATGATGGTAGTGTGTAGTAGCAGGGAACCAGCCGGAGGCAGAGGTTGGAACAAAACAAGTCTACAGTTCTTCATTTGAACCACGCAGGGAACGTGCCAAACGATTCCTTAGATAGGCGGTCTTACTAGAGAGTGATCGGGAGAGTGAACTCAGGAGTTGTGTCACCAGCCGATGCAGGGGCAGGCTGGGAGAGCGTGTCCAACACTGGAAGCGAGCTTTCTGTCATGGATTGGTTGAGATGATGCGGACTGACACAGTACCTCTCACTGTGTGCTCTGGTAGGGCTCTGGCTTCTCTCAGAGGGGCTAAAGCTTGTTGCTAAGAGCTGTTTCTCAGTCGGAGCTGAGCCTAAGACGGCTCAGTGAGTGGAGGCTCAGGCACTAACTCTCTGTCAGGCACTAGCTCCTGTCAGCATAACTCTCTGCAGCACTAGACTCCTTCGCAGACTAGCTCCCTGTCAGCCCACCCTAACTCTCTGTCAGCACTAGCTCCCTGTCAGCACTAACTCTCTTGTCAGCCTAGCTCCTGTCAGCACTGGCTTCCTGTCAGCACTCACTCTCTAACTGACTGCACTGCTGCTGGCAGCTTCCAACCGTACTTCTCCTACCTGGTCAGGTGGCTCACTCCTATACACAGACTCCAGTACAAAGGTGCAACATCATGGAGACATCAGTAACAGGTTCAACCTGGCCAATTCAGGAGCATCTACCGCTGATAGTACGTCTTGGTTGTACTGAATGGTACAAGGGGCTTATTCACAAAACTCCTCTGCATGCCATTGGCAGGGAATTGCAATGGCTGCTTTACCTCTGAACACTGATCAGTTACAGATCGCTCCCCCTTCCTAACCAGCGACCACCACCACTGATCACATGTCTATGACATCATACAGGTCCTTATCCACCCACTTCTCCCAACACACCTGTACACACCCGCCATCTCGTGAATCACACTCCCGCGGGTCAACATGACTAGTGGATAGTGGCGGAGCCCTCAGGAGCACTCCGCCGACCCGGCGGCCGTTAGCAGTGTGGCCACTGAGGAGCAGGAGTACCAGCGGCGCCACCTCACAGCCTGTACCAGGAGCGCTCAGGGCGACCTCATCGTCGGTAAGCCTCCCGCCCTCACTAGAGTCCCCACATAGAGTAAGTAACCAGTAAGGGCGCAATCCGCATCTCCAGAGCGCTTTCCACACTCATATGGGGCCCTACCCTCCCATTCCTCAGGAGCACCCGACTATTACACCTAAGCTGTAGGTATCACGGCGCCAAAGTCCTAGCGCCTACAAAAAGGGGAGGTGCATTCAATTTACCAAGAAGCAATCTCTAATCGGAACTAGGGTGGTGGCCCTCAGATGTTCTCGAATGCGGGGTACGCGCTCCTCTAGCGAAGGAGCGTGCAGGCTAGTAGGAGTGGGGGTGTACACAAGACTCCCGCATGCGGATGCGGGGGGACACGTCTAGTGAGGATGAGGGAGGTGACACAGGCTACAGTCTATGAGGACTGAGGGGGTGACACAAGAGCTTCACAGTCTATTGAGAGAGGGGTGACACCAGGAGTTACCAGTCTATGAGGATGAGGGTGACAGGCACGTTGAGATGCAGGTGAAACAACTTCGTCTATGAGGACTGAGGGGGTGACCAGCGTTCGTCAGGGGAGGAGGTGACACAGGGCTTCAGTTGAGGAGAGTGAGCGGTGACAACAAGAGCGATTACGTCTATGAGGATGAGGGGGTGACCAAGAGCTACAGTACTAATGTGGATGAGGGGGGGTCGACACGAGCTTCGCAGTCTATGAGAGAGGATGGTGACACAGCGAGCTTACAGTCTATAGGGAGAGTCGGTTGACAGGATTCGTGGAGTGGGGTGACACCGGCTGACAGTCTCTGGTGCTGAGGGGGTTTGGGGACACCCAGAGCTACAGCTATGGGATGAGGGGGTGCACAGAGATTACAGTCTATGAGGATGAGGGTGGTGACACCAGACGCGATTAAGTCTGAGGATGCAGGGGGATGCCACACGAGCTACCGTCTATGGAGATGAGGGGTGACCCAGAGATCTACAGTCTATGAGGATGAGGGGTGCACAAGCGCGATAGTACAGTCTCATCCGGCGCATTCGTTGAGGGGCGTGAGCAGGCTAGAGTATTCAGCCTTACCTGGGATAACTTGGTTGGGCCTGACAGATTCAGTTCCTCTATTTTTTTAGGTGGGTCCTCACTATGAGATGGTGTGGTTTTTTTGTTTGCCACAAGACGCTACAGTTATGCGGATGCGGGGGCACAGAGCTACCGTCTCGGGCTGAGGGGTTACCATACGCGCTTACACGTCTCTGCGGATAGCGGGGTGGACACAAGCGTACCAGCTATGAGGATGAGGGGGTGACAAGGACGCTTACAGTCTGGAGGCTGAGGGGGGTCCGGGTCAGCATTTGTTATCATGGGGAACCCTTCCTAAACCTATTCCTAATACATATACTAAATCACCAAGTGTTGTGCTTGACCACGCGCCCTTATTACACAGTTCCTAGGTGAAAACGATGTCCAGAGCAGCTTGGAGTTGGTCTATTATCTGCTGTTGCCAGATACACGACTGGGACGACTGGACACGGAGGTGGAATCCGGGAGACGCTGACATTTCATGCAGTTAGTGCGTGTGATAGATCTGCCTAAAGAGATGGGTTTTCATCCGTTTGCGTTTGGACGGGTGGAATTGTCGAGCGTGAGGGAGGCAGTCCATGTGAGATTGGAGCAACTGGGAGAAGCAGTCTGGAGACTTTGTGTGAGAGTGCGAATCAGGTACGAAAGATATACTCTAATGTCACTGGCAGATGGAGGAGCATGGGAACGGGCGATGATGAGCTGAGAGAAGACTAATAGGAGGTGCAGCATATCACGAGCTTTGTGGATGAGGGTTATTATTTTATACGTGAATACGAAGAGGACAGGTCGCCACGTGCCGTGATTGGACAAACATGGAGGCTCTATGTACGCCTTGGCTGAAAGACGAGCTGGCTGCTGCTTACGCATAGATGGACGAGGAGAGAGTTAGTCGTGGAAGATGATTTAGGAGTTAAAGGAGACTGTCAGAGTGCCCCCCCAACATTAGCCTTTGAAGTTTTTGTCAGAACCGCGGATTCTGGGAGCTGTTTTGAGATGCATTCAGAGCACAAAAGAGCGCGAAACCGCGATTTGATATATATGGTTCAAAGGAGACGGTCAGAGTCCCGCACCACCCCAAGAAGGCGGCTGTGCCCCGAGTGCTTAGTGACCCCCGACCGGAGGAGATGGAGAGGTCAGGGGTGGGTTGGTTAGATGGTGTTGGAACGCACAGAGTCACGTTCGGCGACGACTACGTTCCAGAAGAGAGAGGACACGATGTGAGAGCGGCAGCGACCGTCACTCGTGTTGTAGGCCAGCGGGTGAGGTGTGAGTGTTACTCGCAGAGTTTATTACTGGGGATTCTTCAGCCTCAAGATGATATGGAAGACAATCCTGTGACTGGTTTGTCCAAGGGGGGCAGTATAACGAGACGAGAGCAGAGGACCTCAGGAATGCGTCTTGAGGACCCCGACACGGAGAGGATACGGACCTAGGACTGAGCCCGGAGGACCCCAACCCTGAGAGGAGAAGACCGAGGACTGAGCCCTGAGGACCCCGACACTGAGAGGAAAGGACCTAGGATGAGCCACTGACGGCAACCTCGACACTGAGAGGACTGACTAGGCCTGAGCCCTGAGGAACCCGACACTGAGAGGACAGATTAGAAGAGAAGATCCAGAAAAGGAGACACTGAAGTGCGGCAGAGAGAGGGAGGCAAACCAAGAGGTGCGGACCTTTAGGCCAATGAGTGAAGCAGTCCTGAGGGGAGCTGGTGGCACACCGTATCGAACGCTGCCGGATGATCAGGGTGCCTGAGGAGAGCATACCCCTGGCTTTGCCGCGACCGGAGCTACCTTGGGACTTAGAGAGCCGTTCGTGGAAGCCCTAACGCGGAAACCCGATTATGGGGGTCCGGGAGGGACGTTAGTGGAGATAGCGGGTTATAGTCAGATCGAGAACTAGCACAGGCGTTCCCGGACGTTTGGGATGAAACCGGGAGGTTGAACTGGTGGTAGGTGTAGTGCTGGCTGTCCAGGCAGGCTTCTTTAGTACAGTGGTGCAACAGCATGCTTGACGTACGGAGGGGACGACACCGAGAGAGAGAGCTGAACATTTTAGTGGGTGAAGCGTGACCGGCTGGGGAGAGAGCCTGACCACGATGTGATGGGGATGGGTCACCTGATGCAGTGTGGGGCGAGCAGACGGAACCCGGAGTTAGACACTTCTCCTCTGTGATGGCCAAAGGCAGAGAGGTGAACAAGCTAAGGTCATGGGAGGGGAGGGGCTTGGAGGGGTGAGTTGATCTTGTCGCAATTATTTCGCGCGGATACATCGTAATTTTATCTTAAAGTCGGAAGATCTTCGCCCCACGGTCTGTGAGCGGTGGCGCCCTTGGTGTTAGTGGAGGAAGGGTCAAAAGGCCTTTTGGGGTTGTTGGAGGAGAGGATTGGTCTAGAATAATAAACGCTGTTAGCGAGGTGAGACGGGCAGCGTATGAGGTTTAGCATAATATTTGAGTGAAGAGAAGGGCTGCAGATGTGGCGGCGATTTCTCCACAGACCGTTCGGCACTCCGGAGCACTGCGAAGGAAACGAGTTTGTTCCGTGTGCCACGGTGGCCTGCGGTGTGGCTCTTTAACATTTTGGCAGTGGTGGTTGCCTCTCTACTTAGGGCGCTTCTGCGTGTGATTATGTGGTTAGTAGCTCGTTGGACAGGTGAGAGAGGAGATGGGGGAAAGTGCAGACTGTAAGGGTTTCTGTGGCATTGGTGAGTATTATTGCACGTGGGTTACGGTATAAAATGAGGGACTGGAGGGTCTGAGCATGGACGGATATTGAAAGTAACCGAACAGAGATTATGGTCTGAAGTGGAAAGAAGGAATCTGGTTAAAAATCAGATTGAGTATGTGGGCGGGAGAAGACCAAAGTCGGATGTTTCCCACTATGAGTGGGGGAAACGACCAGAGACTGTGAAAAGACTCCCCATCGAGAAGTGTTATATATATGGAGGTTACAACGCCCGCGAGCTCCATGAGCATATCACAATCGATATGAAGGACTACACTCCCAGCAGCTCCAGGTACCAGCTCACATGTGGGTCCCAGTACTGCTATTAGTGAGGAGCGCACCGTCAGCGCATCACTCCTCCTCAGTCCGTGATCCTCCCCTCCAGGTCATGGAGAATCCCATCTCGGATCCATCATCCGTCATGGACACATTGGCTTCATATAGAGTGTGACTTAGTTCTTCTCATGTTTCTCGTGTTCTATAGATTCAGGGATCCCAGACTGGGTATCTCTAGATTGATCTTCCATCAATGTCCACCAGGGGGATCCGGGAGAAGGACAGATGAGCAGATGGCGGCCCGGATCATGGAGCTCACCCGGAGATGATCTCCTGATAACGGAGAGGTGAGAGTACTACCAGGACAGGCTTATCTCTTGGAATAACAGCGGAATGACTGGAAGGTTGACGGATTTAGGATCTATGTAGTGTCAGTGTCTCCCCATACTACAGGATTACACAGTCAGTGAAGAAGTCGTCTGGTGAGTGTGTGCACCCCGTGGTGCAGGGGATGGACCCAGAGCCATCACCGACCCCACCTCATCACTGATAATGAGCGAAGATCTAGAACGTTACCTCCAGGATCACGAGTGCCTGAGCGGGTGAGGTGAGACGGGGCTCCGGGAATGTGGGACATTGACATAAACACAGGAGGTGTTGTCTGGGTGAGAGCTGTGTCAATTGTGGTGTCAGGTTCCTATAAGGTGTGAGGACGTCGCTTCTTTTCTCCATGGGGAGTGGAGAGTATAAGACGGACACAAGGCCACGTACAATGACATCTGATGGAGGACCAAGCCCTCCACCCCTCACAGGTAGAGGAGACTTCCTGATTATAGGGACTAGAGCAGGGTGAGGTCCTGCACCCCAACTGTTTGTTTTTGTCCACAAACTACGGGTGTCTTCGCGTTTTTTCAGGCTGTGTTCCACAGTTTAATTCCGAGCCGTCGGGCCCCATACTTTGCAGTTCTGAACAAACAAGACATACAAGCTGGCCAATGATTCCAGTAGCTTGTTTCGCCACTCCAGGCTGTGTCACGGGGGTGACATCGGGCTTGTACTGTTCCGAGAGGGGTAAGTCTACATGGTTATTTCCATGTTCAATCACCAGTTTATTAAGTAGCACCTGCAAAACGCTCTTAACGAAATGCATAAAGGTGGTGACAAGGGACCCTGATTAAAGCAAGCCCCAGAGTAAGAGGTTTGTGTTACACCAAATTAGTACATTAAATCTGCAGTACTACGACAGAACAAAGCAAATCGGCGTTCCTGCATCCATTGAAAATATTGTTGGAGGAGGAGGGTTTCTACAAGCGGCTGCAAGGACGGGAGTGAGGGGGGGGGGCCTTTTTGGGGTTGATAGAAGCAGCACCAGAGAACGACGAGTAGTCTGAAACTGGGGGGAGGAGCAGAGATTAACTTTTACTTGTGACCTAATCTACTATCAAACAATTTAGGATCTGGGGAAGATAATTGTTTAAAACACTTGGCTTTTTGTTCCTTTCGTCCGAGTGTCTAACCATTACATGAAACCCATTCGCTCTTTCCTTCCACAATCCCTCTATGATGTTAGTACTATCTCCTACTGTTTAATTATTTACAGAGCTTCGTAATCTAGAAAAATTAAACTCTCGGTGTAAACCGATATTTAATTTGCTCTGTGGTAATAACTGGAATTGTCACTGGTTTGATATTGTTATAACATTCAGGCTGTTCTCATCCATAGATGACCTGTTGTTACTGACCTGGCCGCTTTACTTTCTCATAACGTGGGCTACAGGAAACCTTCAATCCTGACTTTCTTGTTTATTATTCCAGGAGATGAACGTACAAGGGTTCCCATGGAGTCCCCCTCTTCCTTGTTGGTGATTTTTTTAAGGAGAAGATAGCTCACACCCTTTCAGAGGAGGAAATCATGGAGAGACGGCGTTATGTCGATCGTGAGACATTCTTTCCGTGACGATCACTCCCTTTTCTTCATCTTCAAACGTCACCCGAGAGGAGCGAGTTTTCTGTTATGTCACTTGTGCCAGAAAATCATACCTTGCCAAAACTCTGTCCAACCATGTCGACATTCACACTATGGAGGAAACCATATCATGCCAGATGTGGAAACCTGTTTTCTCGAAATCACTCTTTTTTCCTCACCGAGAAACTCCTTACCGGGATAACGCCTATTCATGTCCCAGATTGTGGAATGTTTTGTTAAAAATCACTCTTTTATCATCAGAGAACTGTCACACGGGGAGAAAGATAGAAACCCATTTTCACTGTCTGACATGTGGAACAATGTTTGACTTCAGTCAACCCACTTATCTATTCCTCGCCATGTGCAGAGGATCAACCATGAAGTTTGTGCAGACTGTGGGAAATGTTTTACGGATAATTCAGTCTTGTAAAAACCGAAAATCCGACCGGGAGGACGAAGCCATTTTCATGTAGTGCAGTGTGGAAAAAGTTATAATAAGAAATCCATCTTGTTCGACACCACAGAAAGTCTCCTGCCGCTGCCCCGGGTTCCGACGAGTGACCCGGGGCTGTCGGCAGGAGGGATCGGATCCCCCGGTAAGCACACCGGGGGGGTCCGATCCACGGGGGACACACTTGCACGCCGCAGTCATGCTTGACCGCGGCGTGCAAGGGGTTAAACACCCGGGATCGGAGTTTTTCCGATCCCGGGTGTTAGTGCCTGGTCTGGGCTGTGATATCACAGCCCGACACCGGCACCAGCGAGACCCGGTGTCCCGAAAACTTCTTCTGATGCGCCGCCGTAGAAAGGCGTCGCATCAGAAGAAGTACCCTTAATGACCGCCGTAAAAACCTGATAGGGCGGTCATTAAGGGGTTAATAGCAAAGTCCATCTTCTGGGTACAGCCCTTGAAGTGGGAAAAGTGCAATAAAGATGCAAAGGGTCTCCTCTATGTGTAGAGGGACAGAGTCCTTTGTAGGGGTGCTATCGTAGCAACGTATTTGCAAACACAGCTCTGCCTTGCATTGGCGAGGGTGTTGCATACCCCCGGGGCAATTGAAAGAGCCGCCCTCGGCTCGACTACAGACTGATTGGGGCGCAGAGGTAGATAGGGGCACTTCTGTGAAGTGCAGGCTACATGATCTGTAGGGACAAACCGCCCATGGTCCTGGAGACAGGCACCTGGGTTGGTGTCGGACTAAGACAAGGACATGTGTGACAGTTGGTTGCTGACACCATTAAACCAAACTGTACAGTAGGAAAGGTGTGGTGTCATGTACTGTAATCCACTCCTTGCACCGGGGCCTGTATATTTGTTATATAAACACTTCTTCCCTGGCGACAAATATATAGTGTATATATGCATTACATTGGCATATGTGACACAATAAAACATTGTACAATGTACAAGTACCTGCCGACTGACATTCTTACCCTTGTGTGAGTGGCATCCAGGTGCTATATCTTTAACACCCCCGGTCCCCTAAGGACCCGCAGTTTACGGACTACCCCCACTTGCAAACTTCGGTTTGAGGCATAACATTGCAGTCAGGGTTTACATATAAATGGTCCGACACAGCCACACTACAATCTGGAAAGCCTATCAAAGGTTAGTGCAAATTACTGGCATAAATTGACAGTGTGCAAACATTTTGTAAACTCTCATTGGCTTAGGAGCCCAATGGGTACACATCTTATAACATTACAAACGTTACAGATAGTTAGGCTACTCAGGGTAGCAGCATAGAATGTCTCTTTACCTGAAAAGGAAAGGCATAAAAGTGCATGTAGAATGTCCGTACCTAAAAGGAAGGCATTAAGTGCAATATAAAAATAAATAAAGTAGCAACTTTTCCTTGAGGTTGGCAAAAGTCTCTCAGAAGGTCTTTAATAGCAAAGTCCATCTTCTGGGTACAGCCCTTGAAGTGGGAAAAGTGCAATAACGATGCAAAGGGTCTCCTCTATGTGTAGAGGGACAGATTCCTTTGTAGGGGTGCTATCATAGCACATGACAGTGGGCAGTTCAAGGTATGTCTCTTGACTGAAATAAAGAAATAGGGGTGAGAGTCTCAGGAAAGTCTCTGGCTCTATAGGGTTAGCGGAAATAATATTTACATATGTACACAGTATTCACAGTACCTGAAGTGGGCTACAGCCCATCAGGGGTTACTCAGTATCTTCTTCGGTGGTAAGTACTTCGGTGTCAGAAAAGCGTACTTGCCTCCTCCTTCTGTGTGACACCAGTTGGTACTCCTGCAGGTACGCAGGAGCTTTACCTTTTGTCTCCCTTTGAGACCTCCGAAGTTCCGGCCTGGAGAAGATAACAAGCTCCTCATCGTCCTCCTCTGAGTCAGGCGCTGGAGTCAGAGTCTCAGCTGCCTCTGATGCTTCAGGGTTTGCAGACACTGGAGCCGGATCATCCTCCACAGGCAGCAGTATTGGAGACTGCGGTGGGGATGATGGTCTCTCTGGGGTACCTCTTACTGGAGTGGAAACAACAAAACAGAGTTGAGGCACAGTCACAAGTTCTAAGAAACTGGGGGTAGGTGAACACAAGGAGGTCTGTAAGTTGGGGGTCGAGGTGAGAGGTGTGGACATAGGGGCAAAAGGACAAAGACATCTCTTCAGCCGGTTCCTATGTACCCGGAGTAGTGGACGGTCTCCTCTTGAAATCTCGTAGACTTCAGGGGAGAGACTGTCCCTAACTAGGTATGGCTCACGCTCCCAACGGCCATCTAGCTTACTGGTGGGATGGTTGTTGCGCAGCCACACTCGATCTCCTGGGGCAAGAGGCTCAGCACAGGCATTACGATCGAAGTCCCTTTTTTGATTCTCTCGGGCCTCTTCCAACCGCAGATCCACAACCTCTCTGGCATCCGCCAGGCGCCTCTGGTGTTCGTGAACCCAGTCAGTCTGGGGGAGTAAAGATTGGGAATCAGGGGACTCCATGTCCCAGGTCATATCAGCAGGGAGATGGCCATGTCTCCCGAACAGATAATACGGGGTGTATCCTGTGGAGCAATGAGTTGTATTGTTGTACAGGTACACCAATTCGGGCAACAGTTTTGGCCAGTCAGCCCTTTTTGCAGGGGTCAGAGTCCTCAGCATGTTGATTAGAGTCTGATTCATCTTCTCACAAAGCCCGTTGCCTTGGGGATGATAGGCTGTGGTCCTCAGCTTTTTACAGGCATACAGAGTGCACAGCTCCTGGAAGACTTGGGACTCAAATGCCGTTCCTTGGTCCGTAAGGATCTGGTCCGGACAGCCATAGGGGAGGATGAAGCTCTTCCACAGGGCCGCTGCGGTGGTCCTTGCAGATAGGTCTCTAACAGGTACTGCAACCACAAATTTGGTATAGTGGTCGATGATCGTGAGAGCATAACTATGACCGGATCTACTGGGCTCCAACTTCACATGATCCAATGCCAGGATCTCTAAGGGCCGTTGGCTCACAATGGGATGTAGAGGGGCCCTTTGATTGTGTCGCTCTCCTCGAGCGATGGCGCAGGCTGGGCATTCCCGACACCAGGCTTCGATGTCGGGCTTCATATTGACCCAGTAGAAGCGCCTTCGGAGGGTGGCTTCAGTCTTCTGAGCGCCAAAGTGTCCAGACTGGTCATGGTACATATCCAGTACTATCTTGGCGTCCCTCCTGGGAATCACAATCTGGTACAGCCGGTCATAAGTGATAGGGTCCAGAGTTCTTCTCTTTAACAGACCCTGATGCATGTTCAGAGTCTTTCTCTGGCGCCACAATTGAGACAGTTCTCCATCAGCTCTTCTGCGGCGGATTCTTTCAGGCACTCGCCCACTAGAGAGATAGTCCATTACTTCTCCTATGGCGCGGCTATCAGCCTGAAGACTTATCCAGAGGTCCTTTTCCGCAGGGGGCTCTGACTCTTCTTGAGGAGTAGCTGGCGCTGCTTCTGACGGTAAGGAGTAAACTCTCTGAGCATCTTGACGCACAAACCGGGCATAGAACGCTGGCATCTCTACATCTTCCCACTGAGCATCTGTGGAGGGTCCCTCCCACTGGTCAGGGAGACGGGACAGAGCGTCGGCGTTGTCATTGGTCTTACCAGCCCGGTACTTGATGGTAAAGTTGAAGTTGGCAAGTCTGGAGGCCCACCGTTGTTCCAGTGCTCCAAGACGAGCGGTGTTCAGATGTGCCAAGGGATTATTGTCTGTGAAGACAGTGAAGAAGGATGCAGCCAGGTAGTCCTTGAACTTTTCGGTCACAGCCCAGACTAACGCCAGAAACTCCAACTTGAAGGAACTGTAGTTCTGGTCGTTTTGCTCTGGTTCTCGGAGGGAACGGCTGGCGTAGGCTATGACCCTTTCAGTTCCGTTTTGGAGCTGGGATAGTACAGCCCCTAGGCCTTGCTTGCTGGCATCAGTGTATAGGGTGAAAGGCAGACTGTAGTCTGGATATCCCAACACCGGAGGCTCAGTCAACCGTTGCTTGAGCATCTGGAAGGCAGCTTCTCGTTCGGCTGTCCACTCAATGGATACTCGGGAACGTTGGCTCTCTTTTGGCAGGCCCCTTAGAAGTTCTTGCAGGGGAGCCGCCAGCTGGGCAAACTTCGGGATGAAACGCCTGTAATAACTGGCAAATCCCAGGAAGCTTTTGATGTCCCGTATGGTTGATGGGGTAGGCCAGTCGTGGACAGCTGCAATCTTCTCTGTATCCGGCTCAATTCCATTAGCGCTCACTACATGTCCCAGGTACTTGACGCTAGGTTGTAGCAGGTGGCACTTGGATGGCTTGACCTTCAACCCATGTTGGGTCAGGATTTGGAAGACTTCAGCCAGATGGTGGAGGTGGTCTTCATAAGTCTTGGAGTAGATGATGATGTCGTCCAAATATAGCAGGACGGTCTCGAAGTTGCGATGACCCAAACATCTCTCCATCAGCCGTTGAAATGTGCCTGGGGCGTTGCATAGCCCGAACGGCATGTTGTTGAACTCGAACAGGCCCATTGGGGTGGTGAAAGCCGTCTTCTCTCTGTCTTCCGGCGCCATGGCCACTTGCCAGTAGCCACTGGTCAGGTCCAGGGTAGAGAAGTAGGCAGCTGACCCTAGGGCTGCGAGGGATTCCTCGATTCGAGGCAGAGGATAGGCATCCTTGTGGGTGATATTGTTGATCTTCCTATAGTCAACACAGAATCGAAGGGTTCCATCCTTCTTTTTCACAAGGACCAGCGGGGCAGCCCATGGGCTGTGACTCTCCCGGATAACGTTGGCTGTCTTCATCTCTTGTACCAGCTTTTTCACCTCTTGGTAGCGGGCTGGAGGTATGGGCCGGTATCGTTCCTTAATAGGAGGATGAGAGCCAGTAGGGATGGTATGTTGAATCAGGGTAGTCTGCCCAAAATCCAGGGGGTGTTTGCTGAAGGCCTGGTGGTGCTTCATAACGACATCCAGGACACCTTGTACTTGGTCTGCAGGAGTAAAATCGTCATCTCCAATATTGAGCTCAAGCCACCAGGATTGCTCGGCAGGCTCACCTTCAGCACATTGCAAGAGTTCCAACTGTTGGGAGGCAGACAGAGAGGTTTCCACCAAGTCTTCAGGATGGACGCTGAAGAGAGTGGCTACGGCTTGGTACTTTCTCAGATCCACTGGGGAGTCTCCCACATTTAGTAGTCGAATGGGTACTTGTCCTCGGGATACAGTAACTAGGCTCCTGGCGGCTAGAATGGGCAGGTCTTCATCAGCTGGTAGAGGTTCTACTATCGCCTGGTAGTCTTGACCTTGGACACCCATGCAGGCTCGACACCATACTAACGTCTCAGTCCCAGGTTGAAGGCGGACAGGTTGGGGATCCTTGATCCGGGCTCTGCAGATTTCTCCATTAGGGCCAGCAAACTTCTGTTGCGCCGCTAGAACCTGCATAGTCTCCTGAATTACCTTCCGGGAACTGTTGGGCACTGTTGGCAGGGAGTCGTGGAGAGCCTTCAGCACTTCAGGGTAACAGTTGCGGAGGACATTGGTACCCAGTACCAGGGAGAAGTTACCGTTTTCGGGCACTCGTGTCACCACTACGCCCTGTCTGGTTAACTCAGTGTCTCCAATGGTTAGCGTGGGCTCCCAGTAGCCATGGATGGGTACGGGTTTTCCGTTCGTAGCAATAATGTTCAAGTAAGCCTTGGGAGGCTGGACTAAGGATGCTCCTCCTCGGCATTTCTCGAAGGCAGCACTCCGGAGGGTGGTCACTTGAGAGCCGGTATCAATTAAGGCTGGTAGGGTAACTCCGTTGATGGTTACATGAACCATGGGGCGAGTCCCCACGAACCTGGGCATCCAGTTGGCATCTCGGGGACTTACAGGTCCTTCCCTTGGAGGTCGTCCCTTAGCTCCAAGGGTTTGTCGTTTAACTGACGACATCCATCCTCTTCATGCCCATATTTATGGCAGTAGCTGCACCGCTGGCGGGGTTCCTTCTGACTCCAGGTGCTTAACGACTTCGCTTCTCTTGGGCGCTGTTTGGCCGGGGAGTCACGAGGGGTAGTTGACCGTACAGAGTTCTCTGAAGGTTTCTTCCTCATAGCGGAGACAGTCACTTCCAACTGGGTCAACCGATCGAGTATTTTATGCAGGGTGTCCGCCAGATTAGGGATCTGTCCTGCTAAGCCAGCAACTTCTGTAGCCGCAGGAGTAGGTGATGTCGACTGCAATGGATGGCAAGCTAGAGCAGAGTCCTCCATTTCCACGGATTCAGGCTCTTTCTGCGGTCCAGTAGGCGGTCGGTCCCCTAATATGTCAATGGCAATTTCCTTAAACTCAAGGAAGGAGGCCTGGGCATGTTGAGAAGAGATGATCTTTAGTTGACACCTTTGATTTCTATCAACAAGTCCATTAATGAATTGTTCCCTCAGGGTTTGATCAGAGGTTTTAGCGTCTTTGGGCTCAAGACGGGTTATGGCCTTCCATGTCTCCTGTAGGGAGAGGGCTCGGAGGGACTCTTGGGGCTTCTGTCTTTTCCCGAAGAATTGCTGCTTCAACTCTGAGGCAGTACACTTGTCAAAGGTGTTGCGCAGCCTATCAAGAATTTGGACCACATTCTGACACTGTTCTTGGGGCCAAGACTTAACTTCCCGGAGAGCGGGTCCTTTCAACTGCCCGGTTAGGATGCCCACTTTCTGTTCCTCTGTGAACGGGTACAGGGCGAAGGTGGCTAACAACTTGTCCCTAAATTCAGGGAGAGTGTGTGATTCTCCCTCGTAGTGGGGTAACCAGGGGGCCCCTGGATAGTATGGCATAGTCAGAGGCATCATGGTGGGGGTCCCAGGGACCCTGACTGTAGCAGGGGTGAAAGGACTCTCTGGAGGGCTTAACATGCTCCGGTACCCTGAGGAGGGACCAGGGGACGGGACCTGCTCCAGTCCCGTATCTTCGTCCTGGGCGGACATGACTGGCCTAGCTGAGGGAAGTCTGTAGGGTTACACAATGTCCGTTGCTATGGGCGATGGCTAGAATGGGACGTGGGCACTTTAAGACACAGTCACTATTCCCTGGGAGGTGAGCCAATAACCTAGCATCGGAAACAATCTCTACCCCCCTTTAACTTCCCCAGCGGTACTCACTCAGGATCAGCCGCAGTGACAGGACAGCTCCGGTGCATGAAGGACTCCGTTCCCGATGTCCGGCAGGCAGCAGGGGCTCGGTGATGCTCAGCGGTGTTCTCCTCCAGTCGCAGGACACGTGCGCCGGAACTCCGAATGAGGCGCACGCTGCTGGCAGGCTTCAGGCGCGGCCTGCGCCGAAATCCAAGATGGCCGATTAACCCTCTTCGTTGCCGGCCGCACACGCTCCACTTCCTCCGCCTCCTCCTCGCGCAGGGGGCGGAGCCTAGTGACTGAGGTAAAAATGCTTCAACCGCTCTGCACCAACTGTTGTTGAGCTAACAGAGTCCGTTGGCAGGGATTAACCCCCTGATTGCTGGAGCGATGCTTGACAGCGCTTGGCAGCAGTAATAAAGTCAATGTGAAATATAGCACAAAATCACTTGGGCCTATACCCGAATGGTAGCAGGGTTAGGCAGCACAGTAGTTTTTCAGGGGCAGTATTATAGTAGTTATGCAAAAAACAAGAAATATGAAAGTGTCAGCTCACCCGTGATGGTCTATAGCTCAAATCAACAAAATGCCAAGATGGCCAGGATCCCGGTCTGGTCCCGGGGACATGTACATAAATGCAAAAATGGAAACGCCATCGGCATCAGGCACAAACTTTTAAAAGTAGCAAAACTTTATTGAAGAAACATTAAAATGGGTGATCACACAAGGAGAAAGATAGGTAATACGTTGCAGACCTAAAAAACTGGGTTCTTATTTTAACTCTATCACCACCTCTTTTCCCACATGATCATTAGCCAGTGACCTCATTGAGGACATATTACCAGAGTGTGTGTCATGGAAGTGTTTAGAAACACCAGTGCTAGATAAAGTCTTGGGATTGGCACCGGTAATTTTCTAAACGTGCAACTCCCATATTGTTGACCGGAGAAGTAAAAGAAACTGAAGTAAAATCAACGAATGCCTCCCAGAGCCCACTCCACACCAGGAGGAGGTCATTGATATATCTACCATACTATTCAATGAAATCGGCAAAGGCATTGGTGTGGTGGTAGAGTTATCTCTCCTCCCAAAATGCCATGTAAAGTTTGGCAAGGGAAGGAGAGAACCGAGCCCCCATAAGACAACCAGAAACCTGTAAAAAGAAAACCTCATCAAACATAAAATAGTTATTCTGCAACAGAAGATAACTGTACAAACACAATATAATCTTGGAGATTAGGATCATACAGACTATAATGGACATTCTTCAGAAGTCTCTTAGAGCAGAAGTGTTGTAGTTGAGCTATCAGAGCTCTGATTGGTTTCCATGGGCAAACAGAACAGTTTTACCTCAGAAACTTATGACAAATCTCCCCCTATATCTCTTAACCCTTTTGCACACCAGGATGTACTGTAAATTCCTGGTGCTGTGGGGCGTGTATGGCGAGACCTCACGGGCTGAGCTGTCTCCCTCCTTAGCGGGGTCAGCTGCATAATACAGCTCGCCGGTCACTGCCGCGCTTGGTACTGGCACCGATCAGTCAAACCCAACCGCGGGACCTAACATTGCTGCCTATGGACGCCCCAATCTTGGATGGCGGATTGCCACTCCCTGTGATGTCATCGGAGGGTGGCGATCGGGCGCCATGACAGCCTACAGTCTCTTAGAGACTTGTAGGCTTGCCATGTATAATGATCTACAGTAACCTGCAAATGGCAGGCTATTAGAGACCATAAGTAAAATTGCTATATACTCCAATACAGTAGCATTGCAGTATATAGTATGAGCAATCAGACTCTGCAGGGTTAGAGTACCCTAGAGGGCCCAAAAAATAGTAAAAAAAAATGGTAAAAAAAGTTTAAATCGTTCCCATTTCTCTAGAACACATATAAAAATAACGGAAAATAGTGCCCCATTGTCCGAATCGCCACTTTTTAATTTTTCCATTCATAAATATTTGAATAAAAAATTATCAAACAGTCATATATGTCCCAAATTGATATAAATTAATACACCAGCTCGTACCGCAAAAAATGACACCTTACACAGGTCCGTTCACCAAAGTGTCAAAAAGTTATTAGCCTCAGAATTTGGCAAAATGGCAAATATTTTTTTGTGCAAAACATTTTAATTTTTTAAAATGAAAGCAGTAAAAACAGAGCCCACATGAGTACGCAGCAAATGTGGGGGGTTTTTTGGTCAATTTTTCCACGCTTGGAATTTTTTTCCAGCTTTTCATTGCATTGCATGGAACACTAAATGGTGCCATTTAAAAGTAAAATTTGTCCCGCAAATAGCAAGCCCCCACACATCTATGTAAACGTAGCTTTGGAATGAGGGGAGTAAAAAACAAATGCAAAAACCAAATGGGGCTGAGTCCTGTAAGGGTTCAGATGATATGTCACGGCCATACAATCTAATTGTGGAATAGATGTATGACAGCACATGAGGGACGAAAGTGATCGTCCGACCAAGAGTTTATCAACAGCAGCCAGAATGGTTATTGTGTCTCTGATAACCAATGGCTGGAGTCATTTATCCCGCCTATCCCCAGTCTCTCCAAAAGTGGACAGGATGGACTACATCTACTATACCATTCAATGAAACCGGCAAAGGCATTGGTGTGGTGGTACAGGTATCTCCTCCCAATGTGCCATCTAAATGTTGGGAAGGGAAAGAGAAAAACAAGCCCCCTAGGACAACCAGAAACCTGTTCTCTGGGAATACCGGGAGCAAAGAAACAAGAATTCATTTAGATGTGGACATACAAGATGTGTTTCATGTAAACATACAAACCGGAGCACTAACGTCACCTTGAGTACTACTGGCAGATATAAATCTCACGAGCCTATGTGTTGTATACCTTGTAACCTGCGCAGATTGTAGGATACAATACCTGGGCCGCACGAGCTTCCTACATCAGCTCATTCTCTCTCCATTGCAGTCAGTGCAGCACAGTTTGAGTACCTGTTAGGTATTTGGATATGAAATTCAAGGACGTTGTTGTGGAGCTTCTCCTGCTCTTAAACCTAAACACTCGGGAACAAGCACCATTTTAAAAACAAGAAGTGTAGTAATTGACTGAGGGAGCAACATTGTGCCGCTATCAGACCTGAGAGGAATCTGCAGTAAATTGCACAACAACTCTGCTCCTTAACTGAGGTTTAATCACCAGAGGCTTCTCTACTATAGGAACTGTCAGTCTGTGGAATAGGCGAGCTCCGGAGCTGCTCACAGCAGGAACAGCAGAGAGCTTCAAGAAGGGTCTAGATGCCTTTTTACATCTAGATAACATTGACACACCTGTCATTGATGTAACCTCTATAAAATGTCAGTATTTTGTAGTACATAATGACATTTACACTGCTACCATTTGTGGGACTGTACCATGTTTTGATCACTTTTTTTAAAAAGTTTTTTTATTGGTTACAAAATTGCGAAAAAGGGAGCAATGATCCAACCAAAGATCAGGAGGGTCTGCTATGTATGGTGAGGGCTCAGCATGTGAGTTCTCTTCATGCATCCTTAACACATCAGAGTGCACATCATAATGCGTTAAGAGGTTAATCTAATTATATGTCAATGGTTTATATTTACAATATTTATGATTTTACCATTTTATCCATAGATGACTGTATGTTACTGAAAAGTCTTTTTATTTCTGCTTGTAACTGGGGAAAAGGAAACCTCCAATACTGATTTCTTGGTTATATTTTCCAGGAGGTGAAAGAACAAGAGGTTCCCATGGACGTCCCCCCTCATCTCCTTGTGGTGAAGTAGAAGATAATCAGTCACATCTTTCCACAGAGGAGGGAAATCATGGAGATAAGAGGCAGTTTTCATGTCTGAAATGTGGAAAATGTTTTATTAGGAAATCATGTCTTGTTAAACATGAGAGAACTCACACGGGGGAGAAGCCATTCTCATGTACTGAATGTGGGAAATGTTTGAGCGATAAGAGAAGTCTTGACAGACACAGGAGAACTCACACAGGAGAGAAGCCATTTTCATGTCCTGGATGTGGAAAATGTTTTAGCAGGAAAGATAAGCTTTTTAGACATCAAATAATTCACACAGGGGAGAAGCCATTTTCATGTTCAGAATGTGGGAAATGTTTTTTTTGGAAATCAAATCTTCTCATTCATCTTCAAAGTCACTCAAAGGAAAAGATTTTTTCATGTCTGAAATGTGAGAAAAGCTTCACCCATAAATCAAGTCTTGATGAACATGTGAAAACTCACTCACCAGAAAAGCTATTTTCATGTCCTGAATGTGGAAAATCTTTTACCAAGAAATCGCATCTTGTTGCACATGAGAAAATTCATACAGGGGAATTTACATGCTCTGAATGTGGCAAATGGTTCAGTGATAATTCAAGACTTGCTAATCACCGGAGAACTCACACAGGGGAGAAGCCATTTTCATGTCCTGAATGTGGGAAATGTTTTACACAGAAACAATATGTTGTTCAACACCAGAGAACTCACACAGGAGAGAAACCATTTTCATGTACTGAATGCGGAAAATGTTTTAGCGATCGTTCAAGTTTCATTAGACACAAGAAAATTCACACAGGAGTGAAGCCATTTTCATGTCCTGAATGTGGGAAATGTTTTATCAGGAAATCACATCTTGTTATACATGAGAAAAATCACTCAGGGAAGAAGCCATTTTCATGTACTGAATGTGGAAAATGTTTCATTCATCATTCAAGTCTTGTTTCACATCAGAAAAGTCACACAGGAGAGAAGCCATTTTCATGTTCTGAATGTGGGAAATCTTTTATCCGTAATTCACGTCTTGTTAAACATCAAAAAATTCACACAGGAGAGAAGTCATTTTTATGTAATGAATGTGGAAAATGTTTCATTCATTCTTCAAGTCTTGTTAAACATCAGAGGATTCACAACGAAGAGAAACCATTTTCATGCCCTGAATGTGAGAAATGTTTCGCAGAGAAATCAAGTCTTCTAAGACATCAGAGAACTCACTCAGGGGAGAAGCCATTTTTATGTCTTGAATGTGGAAAATGTTTTATCCGCAAATCGCACCTTGTTCAACATGAGAAAATTCATACAGGGGAAAATTCATATTCATGTTCTGAATGTGGAAAATGTTTCAGCAATGCTTCACATTTTTCTAAACACTGGAGAACTCACACAGCAGAGAAGCCATTTTCATGCCCTGAATGTGAGAAATGTTTTAGGGAGAAAGCATGTCTTATAAGACATCAGAGAACTCACACAGGGGAGAAGCCATTTTCATGTCTAAAATGTGGGAAATGTTTTAGCAGGAAAGACAAGCTTTTTACACATCAGAGAACTCACACAGGAGAGGAACCGTGTTAACATTTCTTACTCTATGAACATTACCAGTCTAGAGATTTATTGTTGAATTTTTTTTAGGATGACTTCTTATGTCTGCAGTATATGATAAATTGTTATACAGCGCCAACATTGCTTTATAGATCAAAGGAGCATCTATGGCCTGTGTATATGTACTTCTGATCGCACATCAAATGGTTTCTTAGGTGACTGCTATAGGTAATGTTGAATCTGATTTTTATCTGATTTTAAAAGGCTGTGAGAACGTAAGGTAGAATGAAAAGGTGCAGCAAAACCACAATAAAATTAAAGAATTCTAATAACCAGTAATTCCGTTTTCAAAACTCCACCATAATGGCCTCTGGAGGTTGCTCCCCGACCTGCTGTAGGGACAGGAAATTGAGAGGTTACATTGGCCCCTCCCACAACTTCCCTCAGTGTTTGACAATTAACTATATCAGAAGGATTGCCCAAGAAATGTTTTATTGTATGGGTTTTTTGGAAAGAGCATTGAAAACCGGAGACCGGTCCAATTTAGAAGAGTTTTTAATAATTTCTAATGTCTATATAATATTAGGCCAATCCTCCTCCATTTTGGCACCAAGTTTGTTGAGGCATACACCCCAGAAAATCATCTCTCTGTAGACGAGTCCCTATGCATATTTTCACCAGTACTTTCCCAACAAGGTACAGAATTAAGAATTAATGTATACACTGTGTGAGAGTACCAAGGATTTAGAGTTTGAGGGATAGGACACCAATTGACTCCCAGAATGCCCCCCGGTCCTAGTAGTGACAGGAAAATAGTTTCGCATCTGGTGCATCCACTGCTGGATTAGGGTTACCACCTCTATGTGGATAACTTTTACAAATTTCACCTTCTAAAGGCAAATTGTGCCTTCTGAGTCCTACTGCGTGCCCATACAACATTGTATAACCATATGTGGGGATCTGTTGTACAGATCTTTGGGGGTTGTTTCATCTTTTATCATTACATTTTGGCAAAATGTTGCACGTTTTTCCTTTATGCGGCCGAATTTGATCATACGTAATGCACATATTACACCTCAATTCTCCAAGGGGTATATTTTCCAATATGATGTCAGTGTTGGGTTTCTCCTCCTGTTTTACTACCACTAGTGCCCTCCAAATGTTTGTGCCAGCGAATTCGAGACATGAATAAACTTTGACAGTCGTGAGTGGGCTCTCTATATGAAGTATAGACATAGAGAAGGGGCAAATGTCATGGAACGTGGGTCGCGGGCACACCCGTGCCCCTCGCTGCCTCCCCACGGCCCCTGACTCCCCTCTGTGCCTTACCTGTCCACGTGCTCCGGCAGCTCGACATGTGGGTCCCGGCCGCTTAGTGCGCGTGCTCGCCGGCACTCAAGGATATAAAGGGCCAGCGCACTTCTAATTGGTGCTGGCCATTTCCAGGAAAATGTTAAAAGCCAGCCTCTCCCAGCATTCCCCACCGGCTCTTTGTGCCCAGTGCTCAGAGACAGCTGGTCCATGTGTTTTGCTGTGTTTCCGAATTCCAGTTGTAACCCCAGTTCCGTTATGGACTCTGATCTCATGCTGCCTGTCCTGACCTTCGGCTTCGTCCCCCATGCCGATCCTGTGGTTTGCATGACGATTCTGTACTTTGTCTTGGCCGCCACCGCGGACAAAGTCGCGTCTGTGGAATTACGTGGTGGTACCACGCCGCAACAAGTCCAACCTGCTTTGTCATGGGCTCTGGTGAAAACCGCATGCCACTTTGACTCCAGTCCCAGGTGTCGGCTTATGTCATTGTCCGTGGTGGTACAGAGGATCCACTACCACTGATCTTGACAGGCAATAGATCACAAAGAGTGTTTCATCTACACATCAATGAGTTCTTACTCCCTGACCCTAGCCAAATGCCTCACAACCACATCGAAACAGCATTGTACGGAGCTGGGGGAGGTGTCATTTTTTGCAAGAGGAGATGACTTTTTCATTGCTACCATTTTGAGGACTGTACAACCTTTTGATCACTTTAAACACTTGGAATAACCGTTATTATATCTATGAGGATGAGGATGAGGGGGGGGACACAAGAGCTTACAGTCTATGAGGATGAGGGGGTGACACAAGAGCTTACAGTCTGAGGATGAGGGGGGTGACACAAGAGCTTACAGTCTGAGGATGAGGGGGGGTGACACAAGCTTTCAGTCTATGAGGATGAGGGGGTGACACAAGAGGTATAAGAGCTTGTATAAAGGTCCAGCCATTCTTTATAAAGGAACAGAATAATATAATAAAGATGCTGCTGCTTGAACCAGTCATCAGCCGCCATCTTATATACAAATTCCAAGGTCAGTGGGACTGTAGAGAAGCCTGGAGCTTGGTCTCTGGATAACAGACAGGAGGAGGACATAGGATGGGTTAGTAAAGAGAGAGTTAAAGTTTCATGCAGTTTCAAATTATCTGAAGTGACATGCTATGTTTATATGGATTAAAATCCTGCAGGGTGACATGGGACAGGGGTAATGGACGTGCGGCGTGGTACCACCAGGTCGCTCCACAGGAGCGACTTTGTCCGCGGTGGTGACCAAGGCAAGGTACAGAATCGTGAGACAAGACGTCAGGACGGACAGCATGGGATCAGAGTTGGGGACATAGCAGGAGGTCAAGGCAGGTGGCAAAGAATCGGACAAGCGGAAGAGAAAAATATATCTATATAACCAGAATGGGTGGCGCTGACTCTAAGTATCTTTTCTATCTTTTACTGGAGTGTCTACATCAATGATGCATCAATTGACTCTTCTTCAAAGAAATTATAAAATTGCTTTATTCATAAAAGGTAATAAAATTTCCAAAATGATAAAATGAAGTAACTTACAATTCAGTGAAATTAGTCATGTCCTTGTGACGCGTTTCAGGGTCCTGCCCCTTTCTCAAAAACAAACGGACACAAATTGTAAGTTACTTCATTTTATCATTTTGGAAATTTTATTACCTCTTATGAATAAAGCAATTTTATAATTTCTTTGGAGAAGAGTCAATTGATGCATCATTGATGTAGACACTCCAGTAAAAGATAGAAAAGATACTTAGAGTCAGCGCCACCCATTCTGGTTATATAGATATATTTTTCTCTTCCGTTTGTTCATTCCTCTGGACCGCCGTGATATTTTTTGGGGTTCCGGCCTTTATCTTAATACCAGAGGCAGCAACACTAGTACAATTAGAGCCAAGATGTTGAAACCTGAACACCAGGAACTTGTAGTGTACGACTGGATCCCCTGTGCGGGATATTTCGCCTATACCCAAGTGGCAAAAAGGTGAGCAGCCCCGCTGTGGGTCCCCCTTTTTTCCTCACTCCATATCACAAATTCTTCAAACACAGCAGGCGCATTGCAGAGTCCAAAGGGCATGACCAGATACTCTATATGCCCATCTTGAGTGTTAAAGGCAGTCTTCCATTCATGCCCTTCATGGATGCGGATGAGGTTATATGCCCCCCGAAGGTCTAACTTACTGAAGACCTTAGCTCCATGGAGGCGGTCAAAGAGTTCCGTGATTAACGGTAGTGGGTAGCGGTTCTTCGCGGTAACTTTATTAAGCCCATAATAGTCTATGCAGGGGCGGAGAGAACCAGCTTTCTTGGCCACAAAAAAAAAATAAATAATGCAGCACCGGCAGGAGACCAAGACTTGTGTATCAATGCTTTCTGCAGATTCTCCTTGTTATATGGCTGACATAGCCATGGTTTCGGGTATGGTCAATGGGTATACCCGACCTAGTGGTGGAGACGTACCCGGCAGCGGCTCTATAGGACAGTTGTAGGGACAGTGTGGTGGCAGAATCTTCACTTGTTTCTCCGAGAAGACATCGGCAAAGTCCATATAAGCAGCGGGAAGATCCACCAGAGGCTTGGAGGATAGGATACCGAAGCAGACAAGGTGGACACTGGCCGGAGAGTCATGAGACATCGAGACTGGCACTCTGGACCCCAGCGAAGAATCTCCCCCAGTCTGCCAGTCGAGCACTGAAGCATGTAGCTGCAACCACGGAAGACCCAACAGAACGGCAGACGTAGATCTGGGAAGCACATAAAATGACAGTCTCTCCTTGTGCATAGCCCCAACTTGCAGAGACAGAAGCTCGGTGTGAAAATAGACTGGATCATTGGGAACCTGCCCACTGATGGAGGAGATAGCCAGAGGCTTCCCAAGCTGGCCACAGGAAGGTGATACTGGGGGACCAGGGCAGCATCCACGAAATTTCCTACAGAACCAGAATCCAGGAAGGTAAAGGTTTGAAAATGAGTACCTGTCCTGGAGCTGAGTAGAACAGACAAGTTCAGTCGTGGAGAAGCTTTGTTCTTACCTTGGGACGCTCCTCCCAAGAACCCTAGGTGCGTGCGTTTCCCAGACGCTGAGGACGGACTGAACAAGCCTCAAGAAAGTGTTCCAGGCTGGCACAATAAAAGCAAAAGTTCTCCTGTTCTCCTGCTATTGAGGTGTCAGACAAGCTTTATCCACCTTCATGGGTTCCTCATCAGCAGACACAGAGGGCGGCAGAGGTGGTCTTTGGAAGGCTGGGCCAAGCTGGGTAGACTTCGGGTCCTGGGTTGTGCTTGTTCTACACGTTGCATCTCCAGGCACTCAGAGAAGCGGATTTCAAGTAGCCAGGGAGATCAGACCACTCAGGAAGACGGCAAGTCCTGTGCAGACAGAGCATATTTGATTTGACCAGACAGTTATTTTTTATACGTGGCGACTGAAGCTGCTTCATTCAACGAGAGCTCGGATGTTAAAGTGCGGAACTGAACCGAGTAGTCATACTGAACTGAACAGACAAGTCCCCCTAGCGAAGATTCAGCAGGGCGGTTTCTGCAGACGACACACTGTCCCAGAGGGGGGCGGCCCATGCCAACGCTTTCCCGGAGAGACTTAGTATTAATGCCACCTTAGACCTTTCCTGCTGAGATTGCTGGGCCACAATGGTGGAAAGATCAGCGAGTTCAGGTAGTGGAACCTTGGCGGGATCCATGGTCGGATCTTACTGTCACAGGTAAGGGTTAGTGCACCCACTGAACCACCACGGACGATGTTGTAAGCTGACACCAGGGAACAGAAGTGGCACCCGGTTTTCACCAGAGCCCGCCTCAAAGCGGGTTGGACTTGCTGCAGCATGGTACCACCAGGTCGCTCCAGAGGCACCACTTTGTGCTCGGTGGTGGCCAAGGCAGGGTCATAGCAGGAGGTCAGGGCAGGTGGCAAGGAATTTGAGTCAGGAACAGGAATCGAGGTCACAACGGGAAATCACAATAATCGCAGGGAACACAGAAGACAAGCTTTCTCCAAGGGACGAGGCACAAAGATCCGGCCGGGGATACAGGAAGGGGCTGGAAATTTATCAGGCCAAGCGGCCAACCAGTGCCATCAAATTATCAGCACCCTGGTCTTTTAAATCTTGCCAAGCCGTTGCACGCGTGCCCTAGGAGACGGGGACACGCACACCAAAGCAAGGGGACCGCAGAGACTGACGTTGGAGCCAGGGAAGGTGAGTAGGCTGGCTCCGGGGGCACGGGGAGGCACATGGCTGTGCCTGCGACCTGGTATATGGGTCACAAGAGCACCCGTCACACAGGGTACATGAGGTCCCTCTGCTCATGACAGATTATAATGCAGGCCAATTAAAGTTCACCATTTACCACCTGGATGATCGAGGGGAGAAGGTCATGTGGTCAGATTAGACCAAAATATACCTTTTTCATATAAACTTTTCTCGGCGTGTTTTGAAGAAGAAGAAATCAGTAGAACCACAAGATCACCGTCCCGACTGTGAGGCAATGAAAGTGGAAACCTCTTACTTTCAGTAAGAGGTTTACGACTGCAGCATAATGACGAGAGAAGAGATGGGACCATCAACCTCCTTCCCTCAGAGCATTAGAGATGGGGTCTACAAGCTCCTTCCTTCAGAGAATTAGAGACGGGGCCAACAACTTCTTTCCCTCAGAGCATTGGAGACTGGGCCAACAACCTCCTTCCCTCAGAGCATTTGAGACTGGGCCAACAACCTCTTGCCCTCAGAACATTGGAGACAGGGTCAACAACCTCCTTCCCTCAGAGCATTGGAGACGGGGCCAACAACCTC